>JAQRGA010001088.1:0-10457 GCA_029237695.1 Conchocele bisecta
GAACAAAAGTCAATTAATTGTTTAAAGTTCGTCATCTGATGTTAAGCTCGAGGTGGAGGTCCTCATCCGTTTTTTTCGCCCACCATCTCTGTCCTTTGCGTTTCGCAGCCAGTCTTTTATATGAAATTCCGTTTCGCTGTTGCCCGAAGCAGGATATATCCGTCTCACCGCTCCTGAAAGATATAGTACAGTGTTTTCGTCAAGATATTCTGTATAGTTTGATTAGTGTCACGGGGGTACTTGCACATACATTATATATGCAGTATCGTCAAAATATACAGCTAAAACAAATTTTCCCACATACAGATCGAAGATTCACTCGTCAATATGAGCGGACGATCGCATTTGTCGAGGTCTGGACGTTCTTGTATATATATATCGGATAAAATAAAAACTCATTTTGATAAAAAATTCAATACAGAAATTCCATACGGTGGCTATGTCCGGACAAGAAAGTGTCTACGGACGCGGCAACGTCAACTCCATATAGTTAGTATCCCCCGAATTTCGCCCGGGGAGTACAATTATGTTGTACTAGTTTGTTATTATAATTAATTTAATTATTAACATCAGATATGATTCAAAAATTGATGTCAGATGATGATTATGAAATATGGAGCAGCAGCGTGCAACTATAGTACGACAGCAACTACATGCATGTACACATGTACAATACATTACTATTGAGGTGAAGTGGCAAACAGAGCCTTACATTTTCAATATTTATATCAATTAATGCTAGATTTCTTCACCACACTAATTAATTGGCCTGTCTTAATTTACTCGCCTCCCTCGTCGAAAATGAACCAGAAAGGCAAAAACACTTTCTTACTCTGAATTGCGAGAGTGAGTCTCAGGGTACCAAAAGCAGACTTGTTTTTGGCACCTGTCCAGTTGAACTCCAGGGCCAGCTCATTTCTAATGACAGCCTTCATTAGACGCTTTGTCATGACCTTCACACTGGAACCACCGATGCTGGACAAATGGGCCACCTGAAAACAAACGGTTCATGTAAAATAGAAAACTAGGTAACAGTGTTTTCATTAACAGGAATTGCGACTTAAATTACTCACTTTGTTCATTTTTCAGGGAGTAAATTCAGTTCCTGTTAATGAAAACACTGCTTTGGTAAAGCAGTTCGGTTAATATAGATTATGCATAGTCGGGTAAACAGTTGACATTTGTAAACGTAGACAGGACATGATACATTTTTCGTTTCCGTTATTTATTGAATATATTAAAGGCTCATTTTCAACCTATTCACAAGACTTGCTTAATATGTATATACATGTACATACTCATGTAAGATCCTCTATAAAACCAGATGGCCGCAGCCAGAATTTCGAGCCCGCCAAGGCATTTGCTGGGGTATATAATAAAAAAAATAGACAGAGAAATAACAAGAGTGCCGAAAGTCCACAAAATACGCCCGTCGTCAGCAATTGGGTATATCCGTAAAGTAGTTTATCGTGTGGACAAGTCGTGCCCACAAGTATGCAAAGTACGAACATTTCAAAATGACCGCCAATGGGAGATATATGATCGGAAAATTCTGAAATTCATAGTGTCTTCGTCAAAGCTGCATACCGAATTTGGTTAACATAAACCAAGTAGAACTAGTTATCACGCAGACAAGGATACAAGTACGAAAATTCAAAATGGCCGCCAAGGGGAGATTAAACCTATCGGAACATTCTGAAAATCAATAGGTGTCTTCGTCTTGTCGCAACAAAGCTGTATACCGAATTTGGTTAACATAAACCAAGTAGAACTCTAGTTTGCGCTGACCGCTCTTTGAGTGGGTGCGATAAAATGTTCATACCATCATCTTGAAGATCACTGGATCTTCCAACCGCTCTTCCATATCCCGGAGCTCCTCCTCGGAGCCCAGTGGAAGGCTGATGCCTTCCGGGAGGGGAGAGTCCCGTACATCAGCCCTCATCTGCTGGGCAATGGATGCCACCATCGCCTTCGTCTCCTTCACCTCTTCCCGGATATCTTCCAACACTCGGAAGAGCCCGAATGTCCCCTCTCTGTCAATACAATATTATATGCTGTTAATTAATATTATTTTACCGGTTACTGGCATACAAAATGTAGATGCAGAATTAAGTAATATACTGATCTCGTGATATTGTCAGTTGCCATCATAAAATCAATTGGTACCATCACCATGAGGAGTGTTTAAGTGTATACTATTGATGGTTTATTTAACTCGCATGGATATGAAACCATGAAGGCCAATCAGGTATCATTAATGTCAACCATGTTGCCAGTAATTCCAGCAAAGACGTGATAAACAGAGTATTTTTAAAAACAGCAATGTATCTGTTGACGGACACACATGCCTCTTTAGAGGAGAATGTTTGCAAACAATGTAAATCCAGATGAGCTGACCTGTCTCATCAGCATCTGCACTATTTTTGTTTTAATAAAAACACCCTCAATGCACAGATCAACAAGCGCTCCACAAGTTTGTAAAATATGCCCCGTTGAGGCAAGGCCAACACATATATGGACAATGTTTGGGAAATAGTTTATCGATCAATGGGGTTCTTTCTATTGTCGATATAAACATGTACCGGGGTATATATATTTTGGTTACGATCGGACAAGTAGAACTCTTTAGTTACCGCGTACAGGGAAAACAAGGGTAAACACAACTACGAACATTCAAAATGGCCACGAAGGGGAGATAACTTTTGATAAGATCCGTTAACTAGTCATCGCGCAGATATGCAATGAGCGCCCGTCCGCACAACGTAAATACATAATACGCAGTTTTTTAAAAATCCCCAAAATATATAAAAATGCTATTGAATTTGAAATTTGAAGACTTGATTTAGATACACTGTACATGGACATTGGTTCAAGGAGATAAACAAGAGTGCTAAATTGTTCTGTTGTTGTGTATCTTCAAACTTACAATGTCAGTGAGGCACCTTGGTCTCAGTTTTAGGCTCTTTTTTTTCCCCATATAGATGTCTAAGGTGATCATTATGAAATGGTGCTACATCGTAATACGCATAATGCTTATTAACTGGTAGCTGAAGTCATTTGTCAGTGGCTTTAAAAGATTGTTATATAAATGAACACTGAGAACAGATTCAAGATTTCAATGACAGAGTGGTTACCTGGAATTACATTTGATGTCAGAGAGGACGATCTCTGCTTTGAGGGTGGTGGTGTTGATGATGGTCTGGTAGAATGGGCTGGTGACGACAAATGACGCCGAACTGGCGGTGGCGACTGTACGGGCATGACAGATGGCAGTGGCGACGATCTTGACAGAGCGGACGGTGATGGCAAATTGAGGAGAAACGATGACGATGGAGATGGTCTGGTAGAATGGGCTGGTGACGGTGACGACAAATGACGTTGAACTGGCGGTGGCGACTGTACAGACATGACAGATGGCAGTGGCGACGATGAACTCGACAGAGAAGATGGTGCTGGCCTGACGCATGGTGGTGGTGACGACAAATCACGTCGACTTGACGATGGCGAGGACATGACGGACGGCAACGAAAGTGAAGATGTGGATGGAGCAGACGGTGATGGCAAGTCGAGTTGGACGGATGACGATGTAGGCTGCGCCTGCAAGTCCAGTGGTGGTGGCACAGAGGAAGGCCGTGGCGTCAGCCTAGTTTTTTTCGGAGGAGGCGGAAACACGTCGTCATCATCATGGCTCTCCGAGTCGGACTCGGAGTCCAGAAATCGTGGATTCGGTCTGAAAAAAGAGGCAGCATGATTAGGAATCATACATTTTCAACAGTTAGGGGGGGGGGGGGGGGGGGGGGTTAGGCAGAATTCGGACGGACAAGCCGACTCCAGTATACTCCCCACAACTAGTTGCGAGGAGCATAATGAGAGATGGTCGCTGGTCGGGCAGAGAAATTGGTCTGTCTTGACATAAAAATGTTCCGTCAAGGCTTGGTGCACAAATTGTGTACGACTTGTTTCATTAATATTATGAACCGTCATTAAATGGGAACTTGTTTGATATCCTCTAACAGATTATTTTTTTCGTCCGAAGTACATGCATACGCTTGTTTAAAAGGACAAATAGGGCTTAATTAAAATGTTATCTGCCGGCGGTTAATTGAGTAATTTAAATTAAAATCAAACAGTGTTTTTCTTAAACAACACTGTTGCACAACCCTGTAGATATATGTCCCGCCGCTGAAAAAAAATTATGCGACAAGTATTTTTATTGCCGAAAAAGGGGTTTCTCTACTGTAGCTCATCTACAGTAGACTATTTATAGTTTGGCGCGAAACTATAATTTATGCAGTTTGGTCACATGACGAGTACCTGCTCTTATGCGCGCGCATACATACCGCCATTATGCACAATTAATGGACCGCCGTTTATGCATCGAGTGGCGAATAACACGCGTAATGACAAATATAAACAGAAACGGGTGATTTAAAAATAGATTTGGATTTCCCACCGGATAAAATATGTAGTTGAAAAACACGCTATAAATCACGTTTTCTTGAATACACAACTGCCGGACCGGGTGTATCGTGTAGATAAATATGTTTTTATATATTGATTGATTTTAAACTTATTTCAAGCGATTTGGCCTCTTTTATTCCATTGCCCGTCAATGGGCACCTTTAAATGAAGATTGATGATAATTAAAGCAAAAAGTAGGTTAATCCTGTATTTCAGCATTATTCGCTTACATGTATTTAGGGCTAAAAAATGTCTGGGTCACTCAGGCAGGGTGGCTGATGTGCTGAATGTATCACGCTTTCCACGAGAGCGGGCACGACAAACATTGTCGCACGTCTTGTTGTTTGATGGATAAACCAATGGATTTTATAAATTACATACCGTTTCTTCCTTTTCTGCACAGATGGTTGTTCTGCATCTGTTTGGAGATCTGACTCCTCCTCTGCCATTCTCAACTTCCTGACGGCCGTAGCGAAATCATCTGAAATTTGTAACAATGATTAAATCACAGGAATTCTGTGCAAATACACATACATAAAATTAACATTATTATGTAACATTAGAATATTAAACAAACACAAATATACCAGTCAGTGCTACGGTAAGTATATTCCATAGGAGAGATAATTCAATTGTCAGACGGTGGCAGCTAACTGTGACCCACCACATTGTAAACTTAACTTGGCCGCATATGTGGCACTGGACAAACACGGACGCACACACACTTAAAAATCAGCCAACTCAGTGATTAATTGATTGAATAGTGGTTAACGTTCAACAGCAAAGGTCATACACAGACAGGTAGGCAGGTTCGAATCCCGTTCATCACCTGTGATGGGGAACACCAACATGGGGAAAATACTAACATGCATGAATGTACTTCCATCGAGATACATATTATATACATTCAATCTTTATACAGAATATCCTGATATCGGGTGCCACAACATATTGGCCTTACCAGTTCTATACATAATCCTCTTCACCACCCATCTGGACCAGTTATCGTCTGGCAGCTCATCGGACTGAACGAGTGCGTCTACCTTTTTTTGTGACTTATAAGGTGGCCAAAACACACACGATTCATCTTTAGACAGCCAACCTGCCGAGACCACGGCCACCTCGCATCGTTCTCCAAATTCAACAACCAGAAACATTTTGCCTGATAATCAAGATAAAATTTGGCATATCACATATGTATATATTTTAGTAACTGTTTTCTTTTGTCTTACAACAGAACACCGTGCAAGCATACATGTGATAGGGAGTTCAGTTGCGTTACGTAAACATGAAATTATCAAGAATTTCTTGAAAAGTCTGTCGTTTTTAAACTGTCATAGTTCAAAACAAATGTGCTAATATATTATTTCATTATTATTTGTTTGATTTATATCGAAATATTTATAAAAATAATAAATAAACAAACCTATTTAAATCGATCATCAAAACCCAACTACATGTACCTAGCGTGGTTTATTTGACTAAAGTTGATATCCGGACGCGAATTTACCCGGTTCATTGCGAGTCTCATTTGATTGTTGACTTATTTTACAGTCCTTAAACTGATCGGTTAATCAGGTTTGACAATGTGTAAGACAAATGTATATACCGTATTGAAGCATTTTATTTAATAAATCACTTGGTTTTATACATATTTCTCGATTTTTTATTGAAATTTGGCATTATTAAATAAGTTGAAAGAAACCACAATTTTAACCAATTTCGGTGCCATTTCCTCCCATTCAAATACAATGGGGAAACAATTACAAAATTTTGCAAAAATTAAAAGTGTTTTACAATTTCAATAACTTTTGAACCGCTGAACCGAGTTTGATGATCTATAGCTCATTGTAAAACTTAAAAGTCTCAACAATTACAATAACATAGAATTTAAACTGCAAGGATATCTTCTATAATACAAAATGACCTAAACCCAAGTACATGTGACACTACAGGGCTCTAGATAAGGAATTGACAATTGGGTATTGTTACTCCATCATTTCTGAATAAATTGGGTATTTAAACATTTTATTTGACTGAGTAACATAAAATTTCACTATTGCTTACCCATTAGCAAACAGAAATGATAGAATATGTTGCTGTTAAATAAAACATGTCTTGGTATTTCATTAGAATAGTCTCCTTAGTGACAATTTATAACGACATTCAATGACATGGTTTTATTATTTTTTGCAGAATTGTGATTTTTATTCCTTTTTGATACTCGCTTCTCCTGATTTCAATTCGGTATTTAAAGGGGTATTAACACGATTGATGCTGTAGATGCTAGCAGACTGAATTACGCCGTTCCAATATAGCTTAGATTATTATTATGCCGACCTGTGGTTTGACATGTACGAAAACATAAACAAGAGTGAATTTAATCGCAATTTCAAAAGCGAAAGTAGACGCCGAAACAGGAATCCCTTCTAAAAATAACTGATCATGTGACTACCGAAAAGCGCCATCAAGCGGTTGAATCGAAGCAATCGAAGTATCAACGGTGGCAGTTTCAAATCGACTTGATTCAAGATGGCGGCAAACTTTTTGCCGCAGATACCGTCACGCTAGTTGTGATATCACATTTTCGCGCCAAATATCTGTTCTAAAAATATAATTTGGGTATATGTACATGTATACCGAAATTATTTTTCTTGGGGAAGCCCCGTGTTTCCTATGCTAATGTATGCTCTATACATATATCATATACGTCTATGATATGCTAATAACGTACTACATTGTATTTGTGTTTCCTAATTCAATTAAATATATAAAATTGTGTTAATATCCCTTTAAGCAAATACGCAGCTTATCTAGAGCTCTGCATGATCACTGAAACTTACAAAAGTTATGAACAAGCGGTATGCACACAAAGTTATTATTAAATGGCAACAAGACGCATTTGCAACAAATTTCTGAAAAAGAAGCCACATGCAGTGTACCAGTCAGCTGTGAAACTTGACATATTCTAAGGTCAGAGGAAGGTAGTGGAAAGCGGAAAAAATTATCAACGTTGACAAATCTTTCATAAACTATGCGCCTTTCTGGATCATCGTTTACAGTGATAATATTTCTAACAATTGCAACATCATCATTAATAAGAATGCAGTTATCCCCTTTTGATGTAGATATGTAAATGTCAGAAAAATGAACTTGTTTAAATTGTGAATTCAACAAATGATTGATTGTTCTTGGAACAGGTCCATTTACATGTTTTTTCTTCAAGATACCCTCTTTATTTGAAGCAACACATGCAGTGGGGTCGAAAAGATTCCCTCTGCTTTCTGAAATTCTCCGAATTACTTGCTGTAGAGGAAGTGAGGGTTTTCGAACCAGGCGCTTTAGATTCCCAAGATAGCTTTCGAACACAAATGCTGTGAAATTGTCGAGCGGGCCGAATTTCTGGACATCTCCTGCCAAGTGTACAAGACCATGAACATTATAAACCAGCTGGTCTGTTCCATAAACCTCTCCAAACTGCTGAACAAATCTACATAGTAACTCCTGGGCATATTCTCTATAACTTTCACAAAAGTGATCACATGACAGGCAAAATATACTAATGAAGAACAAAATGAAGTGCTTGTACATGACTGAAGAAAGATGTTTTTTCAAGACAACGGGACCAGTGTACAATAAAAATTGGCGGAATTCTGTGGCTTTCCACCTTCCGACATGATCCAGGGAACGGGCCTTACGATTAAATTCCCTAGGCATGAACTTCTTCAAAGACAACAGATTCTCGGAGATTCCACTTACCGCATTACGTCCAATGCGACAGGCATTAACAACAGGTCCTTTCATCCATAGCCACAACAGGCGTTTCATAACTCCAAGATATACAAGATGCATTGCATCTATAGGGAACTGCGAGACCATGCCAAACGGCAAATTATGGAATGGTGACGGACCAACGTGATGATCTTCATCCTGCATCTCATTAAAAGAAACATCTGTTCTAAGACGAGCATTTGTTTCAGGAAATGTCACTTTATTCTGCCATTCACCACGCTGAACACATTTATCACAACTATAGTATCCACTATGTCCTTTTATTTGCTTAACATAAGCTTTTGCCGGGGCATCACAAATAATGCAGGAAAGTGAAAAACGGCACCCTGTCAGCTGCTGCATCAGAAATTAAGATACCATTTTGAAATAGGTAATCCAATTCGGTGATAAATTTATCAAGGTAATCATACACGTTCGTAGGTTTTTGGTTTCCCGAAATAAAGTCCAATCATAAATGGCTTAGAAGTTGTTGGTTTGACAAGTCTGCCTAAAATCGGCCAAAACTCCACACCAGAACTCTTAAACAATGGTAATCCATCAATATTTGCTTGAAGTGAAACCTCCACCACATTTTCAATACCAACATCTAGGTTACTAACTACAGACTTCACCCAGTTTTCAATTCCAAAATGGTAATAACAACCACCAGCTATATTCAACACATTGTACTGCTTAGCCGTCTTCAGCAAAGTCCTGGCATCTTTAGGCAAGTAATGCATGATACTCGCGTAAAATACACAGTAGCCCATTGAGTGCAAGATGACTGATGTTAAACTTTGAAACCCAGGAAACCAAAAGTGATGCGAGATCAATATCTGGAAATCAGAATCTCCAGAATCATCAGACGAATTTCCAGAATGGTCAAATCAAATTCATCGAAGACAATAGGACCTGCTGCAATGTAGTCTTCCACAATAGCCACGTCTTCATGAACATTAGTAGGAGATTCTGGCAAATGACAGAGTTCAACAGGTGCACAACACTCCACGTCAGGTAGGGCAGGAGAAATTGAGCCAACGGATAGATCATCAGTGTGGTTATCATCAGTATCATGAGTATGTGTCTCACATGATGAGGAATTATCATTGTAAATAAATGGCATCAACATGATCTTGAACACTGGAAACAACTTTTCTGCGTTTAGACCAATAGGAACTCATATTAACTTAATGTGTTGTTGTTAACAATGTTATGGGTTATAAAGGAATGTCACAATTTTAAATGGAACACTTTTACGACAAGCTTCATCAAAATCAGTAGCTGAATTTGTTTTGTTGTTATAAATCGCTGGAAACGGGAAATATGTAATGTGAATCTACCAAATTACGCTTCGCTACAAAAGCCTACAAATACAATGCGCAGCAACTTGAACGAATACATAAACGTTCCGCGAAAACCAATGACAATGATTTTACAATAAAAAGTGCGTATATAAACTACTATACGGGGGTATGCTTGCAAGATGTTATCTTTTAAAACAGCAATATACACAACTATAACAATAAATACCTTACTAATAATGGTAAAAAAACGATTATTTTCTATAAAATGTTCGCAAACGTGCTCCTGTTGCTGACTCTCAAAGACAAATGAACGTTTTTAGGCGCGTAATTGAGATTAGTAGTTTACGAATTGGCACCAATAATTTATAAACGAAAAAGGCAAGGTTTTTGCGAACAATTAAAATATTGACGAAAAATGTGAGCCAGATTTAGACTTAGGCTGTTCTAATATGGATTGATTATGTATAGTACATTTTCAGTGCATATTTTGTGCATATAACTTCCATGTTTTTGTTTTCAATAATCATATAATGGCTTACAATATCGGCCCGTTGACGGCCCGTTGACGGACCGATATGATTCAAGTAAACACGTAAAATAACACATAGAAGCAAATACATCGCGGGTTCATTATCTGATAATGAAGTTATATATACTGCAGTATATATATTATCTTCATCTTTGTCTTATTGTAATTAAATATAGCAACGTTGGACATATAACGGATAGATGACGGATGGATATCGGCCCGTTATGCCGTGTTTCAACAGAAAACGGATAGATGACGGATAGATATCGGCTTTAACAAAACCTTTAAAATAAAAAACAACAACACACGTGCGATAACTATAATGGGGTTGTTCACAAGTAAAGAGCTTCAATATATTTCATGTTGGGTCTACTTTTCTAATAAATATAAAA
>JAQRGA010000109.1:0-36003 GCA_029237695.1 Conchocele bisecta
GTCTTTTGAGTCGGTGTACACGAGATTTACGGACCTTCGAAAAGTTATATTCACCTCGGCTTTCGGCCTCGGTGAGTATGACTTTCCTCAGGTCCGTAAATCTCGTGTACACTTGGACAATAATTGTATACTATATTTGCTAGAACATGATTCGTGATTGATTCTGCACTGGTCGCAATTGCCACAATATTCATGTCTCCAATCGCATCCCGATTTAACAAAACTTGCATCGAGCCATCCAAAACAGATGATGTTCCAAAAAAAACAACGCGATGATACAATCGGCAGTTTTCCCCGAGTTCAAACATAAGGAATATGCAATACTGAACAATATCACTATCTCGGATCGTTCTCATTGATATATTTTATTACCCGGCACAGTAAATGGGAAATTGCTCGGAAAAACAGTTGCGGCTGTGACTGGAGAAACGGGGCTTATGGGATTTGTGACCAGTCTACTGATCACGTACCCTACCATAGCCTGATAACGATATGTATTGCTTGTTCCAAGTGTGTCGGGTGTTTCATTGATGGAATAGCGAACAGAGGGATTTGTGACCAGTCTAGCTCCTGATTAAATAGCACACTCCAGTAGCCAGGTAACAATGGGTATTGCTTGTTAGAAGCATGACGGGTGTTTCATTGATGGAATAGCGAACAGCGCAGGTCTGTTAAGAAGTTGTGCCGTCATTGTGAGACCTTTCTAGTAGATTTTTCCAAAAGTGTTAAATAAAATGGTTGTACTTTGCCATAAGTTCTGATGCGTTTTATTCCGGTTCTGATTATACACGAGTTGTCATGCGAGGGGACAATGGCGGATTGTGCTCTAAAACAATTGGTCGTTAGTCGATCTGCGCCACCCAGGTCGACACCAGACACGTGATCCCTATAGTACAGCGATGTGATCACACCACCGCCACCGTTAATCTTACCAACGTTTCTAAGCATTATTGGCAATATCAACTCGCAATCAAGCAGTTTGATTGGCTGCGCCTGAGCTGTAGCACAGCTCAGGCTCAGCCAATCAAGCTGCTTTCTCGCTCAAGCAAAGATATTGGCAAATATTGGCAAGACTAGCAGCTTCGCCTGTGAATCAATCCCGATACGCCACATCAGGGTTACGCCCCCTTGCAGTTTACCCGTGGGTACGATACAGCGCCACTGCTCTGATTGGTCGAGTCTAGTTGATGGTTCATTGCCAAACATTGATATTGGTATGTAATTGTCTTTCCTCGGGAATATGAATATTGAGACAATAACCGTAATACACTATATCTCGTAAATGGAATCATATATGGGGCTGTGACTGGAGAAATGGAGGTTATGTGATTTGCCACCAACAGTGTAGCTTCTGATCAAATAACACACTCCAGTAGTGTGATAACATCTATATTGCTCACAAAGCATGGCCAGTGTTTCATTGATGCAATGGTGAACAGTGCAGATCCTGATCAGCCTGTGCGAATGCACATGCTGATCGGGATCTACACTGGTCGCAAAACCTGTAAGGCCAAATTTCTCCAGTCACAGCCACATACATATTTATCTTATGCGAATAATACACGGACGTATTTGGACTGAACGAACTTATTCGGGATACTGTCATGCGTCTAATACGACTATTCGTAAATTCACTACATTAAAAGCGACTTGGCCGTCACGACTGTGAGTAGCGGCCGTTGTGGCTATGACTGGAGAAATGGGGCTTATGGTTTTGCGACCAGTGTAGATCCAAATCACCCTGAGCAACCGCACAGTCTGATCAGGATCTGCACTGTACGCTAATCCATCAATAATACATCCGTCATGCTTCTAATAAGCAATGTAGATCGCTAGCAGACTACAGGAGCCTGCTATTTGATCGGGAGCTACACTGGTCAACAATCTCATAAGCCCCCCTTTTCCAGACACAGCCACAAATAATAAGCATTTGATACATACACCCTAGCCATCGTGACTGGTCCACACATACGATAAGTTATTACTTCGGAAACCCGCCACCACGGCAGAGCCAATCACTTTTAGTATAACAGATATATAGCTGTGACATGACAAAATGGGCCTATGGTATTTGTGGCCAGTCTGGTTCCTGGCCTGCTAGCCCACTCTAGAAGTCTGATAACGACATATGAGACACGCCGTGTGATTTTGTACCTAAGAGCATGTGCGTTTTTTTTCATGAAATATATTTACAGAAACTGTGATATTTTCTGAAAATGATGTCGAACGGTGACGACATTTTCATAGCAAATGCGAAATAGCATTATTCCGCATTTGCTGTGAACGTTTCGTCAAATTTCGACTTCATTTAAGAAGAATATCGTTTTTATTTTGCTAAAGATTGTCATGTGATATGGCACATGTTCTTCGGTATAAAATTCAATGGCGTGTCTCATATGTAATGTGTTTCATTGCCTGAATAGCTAACAGTGCAGATTGCGCAGATTGCGCAGATTGCGCTGATTGTGCGGATTGCGCTGATTGTGCAGATTGCTCTGACTGTGTAGATTGCGCTGATTGTGCAGATTGCGCGGATTGTGCAGATTGAGCAGATTGCGCAGATTGTGCAGATTGCGCAGATTGAGCAGATTGCGCAGATTGAGCTGATTGTGCAGATTGCGCTGATTGAGCTGATTGTGCAGATTGCGCTGCGCTGATTGAGCTGATTGTGCAGATTGCGCTGATTGTGCAGATTGCGCTGATTGCGCTGATTGTACAGATTGCTGATTGTAAACTATAAATCTCGTGTCGCCAGTCAAAGACACAGTTATACTTTCCACGATGTATTCAGGACCGTCACTGCGTTTTTGTCTCAGGTTGATAACGTATACATCGCTAAAATGAGGCTGTGATTGGAGAGATGGGCCTCATGGCATTTGTGACCAGCGTAGCTGCCGATCAAATACTCCGGTATCCCCATAATGATATATATTGTTTGTTAGAAGCATGACGGGTGTTTCATTGATGGAATGGCGAACCGTGCAGATCCTGATCAGAATATGCGGATGCACAGGCTGATCTGGATCCTCACTGGTCACGACACAAATAAGCCCCATTTCTCCAGTCACAGCCACACATGTTTCGAAGACTAAATTCCGACAATACACTGGCACCGCATGACCCGATTATCTGTGCTACATTATTACTGATACCAACTTCAAACGACGACCGCGGGATCTGATGTTATCAGTTGATTTTTGCTGAAATTGGCTCGGAACCTTCAGCATTGTTATATACCATCGTCTCTGTTATACAACGTTAATCGCTACAACTTTAGCCTGTGCCACTTTCAATTTCATCTCATTCTGCAAGATAACATACAGTATGTTTAATTTCCACATCGAGTTGAATTGCACGACAGTGTAACCTCTCTAAACCGGACACCCTGTGAGGTTCCCAGGGTGTCCGCTTTAGAGATGTTCCACTGTAAGACAGGCAGATGACTTCTGCAATACACGCGTGTGTTCTTTGCGATCAGGAACAGACATTATCTCACGAGGTAAATGACAATGAACCCGATCAAAATTAACAGAACGAACTGTTCTATGTGTCCGGTTTAGAGAGGTTCCACTGTATATGAATTCATTTGTTTTTAAATGTTGTCTTATTTATCATTTCGTTCGTCGATTTCGTGTGCATCAACTAGTGTGAATGCAACATTAGTTGGTGCAATGCAGAATTCGTTCCCTCGAATTAACAATTCGTTCCCACGAATGAACAATTCGTTTCCACATATTAACAATTTAACAATTCGTTCCCACGAAATAACAATTCGTTCCTACGGGATCGAATTGTTAATTCGTCGGAACGAATTGTTATATCGTGGGAAAGCATTGTTAATTCGAGGGAGCGAATTGTTAAATTGAGGGACCGAATTGTCATTTCGTGGGAACGAATTGTTAATTCGAGGGAACGAGTTGTTAAATTGAGGAAACTAATTTTTGTTCGTGTGAACGAATTAATTAAACAAAATCTATTTTCCCTGCGGGGCTCCGTATGATTGCAATATATGAATTAATTTGTTTTTCAATGTTGTATTTTTTATCATTTCGTTCGTCGATTTCGCGTGCATCAACTTGTTCCAATGAAACATTAGTTGGTGCAATGCATAATGCAATACGGTTCATCTAATAAATTACGTGTTTCTTATATTGCAATCTACGGAGCCCCGCAGGGGACGTAGAATTATTTTTTATTAATTCGTTCCCACGAAATAACAATTCGTTCCCTCAATTTAACTATTCGTTCTCACGACTAAATAATTAGTTCCCACTAAATAACAAATCGTTCTCACGAATTAACAATTCGTTCTCACGATATAACAATTCGTTCCTTCAAATTAACATTGTTATATCGTGGGAACGAATTATTAATTCGAGGGAACCAATTGTCATTTCGTGGGAACGAATTGTTAATTCGAGGGAATGAATTGTTATATCGAGGGAACGAATTGTTAATTCGAGGGAACGAATTGTTATATTGAGGGAACGAATTGTTATTTCGTGGGAACGAATTAATAAAAAAAATCCATGTCCCCTGCGGGGCTCCGTACAATTAATCTACTGTTGGTGCATCTTCCCATCACTTGCCAATTTAATTCTAAAAGTCAATGGCTAAAACAGAACTATTTATCTTATAACTATTATTGGCAATTAAAGGTACAGAAGTCAGATGGTAGTTACTTAATATAAATGTGCTGTAGCGAATGTGGCATTTTGTGAGACATATGAAACTTCACTGATTGAATGGCGATCAGTGCAGGCTCTGAGAATGGACACAGTCAGATTGGGAGATACACTGGTCAACACACACACTACTGTATGTATTGGTTGCCTTCAGTTCAGTTTTTTTTTTTAATTTTCGACCACATGGTCTTTATCAAAATAGTGTGAAACTGTATTGACTTTGATAAAGTCCATGTTGTCGAAAATTTAATAAAACTAGGACTGCCAATACAGTTTCACACTATTTTGATAAAGACCACGTGGTCGAAAATTTAATAAAAAGAGTGGCTTTAAAACAATGTGTATTAAATGTGCTTCCATTCGGAGGTTATTGGAAGTTACTATAAGTTATTGTTCACACATTGGAGGTTTAAGGATCTAAATGCGAGGGAGCGCTAGCGACCGCATCATTTAGTTCCTGAAAAATGCGATATGTGAACAATAACTTACTTATGTTCAGCCAAGTGTACAATGTAGTGTCTGCATTCATGACCGGCAGTGGTATGTCCCATCCGAGTATTGATTTTCCATTTCCTGTCGAACAGTTATTGATTAAATCTGTCTGGTAATATACAACTTATTGGGGTTAGACGTTGCAATATGTGAAATAAGTGAAGCACAATGCTGCCCAGTGATTTGCTTAGAAAGTAGGGCGAACTATATTGACTGTTGTTGTATTTTCAGTGGCGCGTAGTTTTGAATGCACTGTTTTGAACACTTGATTTTGAAATTAAACTGACTAAAGTATACAAATAATAGTAACTTGTAAAAGTACAGTTAGGTCGCACGGTGTATTTCAATGTATTCAAGTCGCGTAGTAATATTCGCGACAGACGACACTGCCGAACTATAAAAATGGAAGCTTCAATACAGCGACAATTCAAACCAATTCATCCATATTAATATTCGCGAGAAATTGCACATAAACATATTACTATTGATACAATGCATGCAATATAAACTCCAAATATTATCTACATACATTTGGGCCGCGCCATACGAAGACCGGGCTTAATGACAAAGTCATGAAAAGCGGTAAACGACGTCGGAAAAACGACGTTTCAAATTGTCTAGCGTCACTGTAAAAGTTCAAAGTTTGCCCTCCCATTTACGTTTACTGGTGTCAGTTAACATTAAGTGTGAACAGAAAACGGATAATGATAACTTACTGAAACTTTAACTAATATGAGACGCGATACCGTGTACCTCGGTACACATATTATGACGTCATTACTTGACGTCGACGTCACGTACTTGTGACGTCATTGAACGTGAATACATGTTTCACGTTATGGCCATGGTGTCGTGACAAAATATTATAGCAAGGATACTTGCATGAGTTCCTCGCAGCATCAATGACTTAGAAATGCTTCAGGCGCTGTACATTGTCGCCTAACTTTTTCGTCGGTTGTCCTTATGAATTCAAAATGGTGAACGCATAATTTAACTGGCTACATATCAGCGAAGTCTTCGCTTACACTGCACTTTGATTCCTAAATAATCTTAAATATGAACAACCTATTGTGTGCCAACGATATTACCATCTATTATCTTGGTAAATTGAGACTTTTGAACAATTATATCCAGTACTTAGCGAATGATATGCCATTTAATGCCACTCATCTTATCATAAATGGAGGTAGACACGCAGCTATATAATGATATAAATATCCGGGGTTTGTATTGAATTTAAAATAAATGCATCAACATATTAATTGGAAATGTGATGGTCATAAACTTGCTTTTGTAGTCGAAAGTGCTTTTTTAGTATCAAATCATCAGTTTAATAATAATGTATATCAGGCGATGGTAATGCGATCCTCAAGAAAGACACACTGCGACAATTATAAGGTATCACGCTACCAAATCTGCCCGGTATCGTGTTTTATCACAAAATTAATGTTATAAGCGGCCTACTGCCTACTTTAAAATATGTCGTCACATACGGAATGTTAAATGATGTCGCTATTATTCCCTAAAATTATTTCAGACAGCAGCAAACAACATCGAAACGCTTCACTCTGCCTTATTTGAAAATTATTCATACGAAATTACGTTATTTGGGCCGCAATCCAAAACATGACGTTACATTAGCAACTGCAACACGAGCCATAAACATTATTTTCATACTTTGTCTTGGCCAAATGGGAGACACTTGGCCAGGCTACGAGATATCCAAATTTGATTGACATGCGATAAAAGATGAAAAATCTATAGGACTTGTCCGGATGAACACCCCTTGTATTCGCCGTTGATAAAAACGTCGTAATTTCGACGTCATTGATCTAAAACGTCATATAATATTTTACCACGCGTTATAAAACTACTTCTGAAATGAAACATAATTGGGATACATTGATCATTTTGGCGGCATATGGCTTTTAAAAGATGTACAATTCAGAATACGCGAAAAAGTAAAAACTGAAAATGTTGTCATTAAGCCAGGTTTTCGCACGGCGCGGCTCATTTATAAAACACGTTATTTGCATACCTTGCAGTTTGTGGCATTTTAAATGGTTGATATCTTCCAGTGCATGCATATGTCAATATATGCTACATACAAGCACATACATAGTGCACACTTGCTTCTCTAGATATGGGTTTTCTAGCATCTCTAGCATAAATGCAACCGCTTTGAGATAATGATCAAGGTGCATGATCACAACAACAACAACGTCGCCCTCTACAAAGTAAGTATTATTTGATATTTTTCTTAATATGCAACGGAATTTGATGAAATATGGTGCAGCAAACGCGTCTTCCAGAGCTGCATTTGGTGGTCCATGTAGTTCGGCACAGATTTATGTTGTTTTTGCGAAGAATCGATTTCCGTGTCGGACGTTTGGGTGAAAATACAGAGACCACCAAATGCAGCTCAACAAGACGCGTTTGATGCACCACAATTCATCAAAATCCGTTACGTAATAAGGACAATATAACATAATACGTACTTTGAATCTGATGGATTCTGGAAGTTTCAGTATTTGTTGTTGTTGTTGTTAGTACCACGTGATCATACACCTAGATTATTATTATTAAGTACAAGAAAAAAGACATATATTTATAAGAATGAATCACGTGTCTTCTGTATATATATATGTTGCTGTGACTGAAAACAAATGGGGCTTTATGACAAGTGTAGCTACTGATCAAATAGCACATTCATATAGGTAGCCTGATAACGATCTATATTGCTTGTTATAAGTGTGACGGGTGTTTCATTGATGGAATAGCGAACAGTGCATATCCTGATCAGACTGTGCGGATGCACAGTCTGATCTGGATCTACACTGGTCGCAAAACCCATAATCCCCTTGCCTCTAGTTACAGCCGCATATACTAGTAGTGTAGTGCTGTGGTTATAGAGACGGAACATACAGTTGATCATCAACGAAATACGTGTACACACATACATCCAAAAACAATAGAAACGAACATATACTGTACAATGAACTCGCTGTATACCGAACGTTCATAGATATCCACGAGGTGCTCGGTTTAGTGATATTTCAGTGTATTACAGAGATATAACATCCAGACAGACCTCTGTGTATGTGTCTGCATTGCAGCCATGACCGACAATATATAGAACATATACTGTACAGTGAACTCGCTGTATACCGAACGTTCATAGATATCCACGAGGTGCTCGGTTTAGTGATATTTCAGTGTATTACAGAGATATATCCAGACAGACCTCTGTGTATGTGTCTGCATTGCAGCCATGACCGTCAATATATAGAACATATACTGTACAGTGAACTGGCTGTATACCGAACGTTCATAGATATCCACGAGGTGCTCGGTTTAGTGATATTTCAGTGTATTACAGAGATATAACATCCAGACAGACCTCTGTGTATGTGTATGCATTGCAGCCATGACCGTCAATTTCTTTTGAGATAAGTGTAATTAAATGTATTATTTTATTATTATTAAACTCGTTGACTGTGTTCAGAAAACTCGTTTAATAAATTCCACGTTAAATCGTCAAAATAATAACTCAGATCAGTAGCCTATTTCACCAACATTGCAAAGTATTCCTAGCAAAGTATACTTTGAGGGAGAAATTTTCAATTTTAGGATAAATTTATTAATTTTTATTATACTGAATTTTGGCTGTGATCATGGCTGCCATTTTGGCTGTGATCATGTAATAAATTCAGTATAATTATTCTGTATAGTTTTAATCATCAAATACATGCAATCATTAGTTCTGTATGAAATAATGCATATCGGAAATAGCAATGATTACTCTCTCAAAGTATACTTTGCTAGATAAGAATACTTTGCAATTTTGATGAAATCGACTACAGATGCTGTCACTGTAAGCCACTGTTGGAAAGCACTGCCTCCACTGTCGACACAAGCCAGCTTTCATTGTCAGCTATGACGCCAGACAGTAACGGGCGACAATACAACACAACCCTGCACCCAAGTACAAGGTTACGGGTGTGAGTACATGCTGGCCCATTTCTGTATTTGTAGCATACTCAATACCCAGCACTGAATACACTTTTCCAATTAAACCCGGGTGCCTGTTTGCCGATTGCACCTCGTCGTTACGGTCCGTTGTGCAGCTACAACGCGTTTATTTAGTGTACTCAATACGTCAAAAAACTAATTCACGCTATTTAAGAACTTCACTAGCGCGA
Source organism: Conchocele bisecta (assembly GCA_029237695.1). Classification (NCBI taxonomy): domain Eukaryota; kingdom Metazoa; phylum Mollusca; class Bivalvia; order Lucinida; family Thyasiridae; genus Conchocele; species Conchocele bisecta. Next base: position 9,380 of record JAQRGA010000109.1, read on the forward strand.
TGTGATCATCCGTGGGATGTTGCTCAGAGCTCCAGATTAGCTGGGTATTTGATTAAATACCAAATTAAAATTGCCAAAAACCCAATTGAAATCAGAAGTAGCGAGTATCAAAAAGCAATAACAAGTTTGTGGCACCTTTATCATGCTGCAGAAAACAATAAACATACCACAAATATAGCATATCTTTCTTATTTGCCATGAAAACACATCTTGGTATTTCATTAGAATTGTCTCCAAGAAGACAATTCTAATGACATGGCAAGACATGTTTTCATTTGGAAGCAAAAAATTCAATAATTGTTTTCTGTTTATGTGTAAACAGTAGTGTGATTTTATTTTACCCAATTAAAATGTTGAAATACCCAATTGCTTCAGAAATGATGGAGTGAAAATATTCAATTACTAATTTCTTATCTGGATCCCCCTGGTTGTTTTTGAAAAAGAGAAGTAAATCGTTCAATAATATATACACAGACACGTGGCTGTCATAGAGGTCAAATGATGCACTTGCACGTAGTACTGTAATTAAAAATGCAGTTCACACGTTTCTGTTTTTGTGTTCATGCTACTTCATCACGTACTGTCGTATTTACGTACCATCATCCCGTGTAATTATGATGTATGTAATACTATGAAGACAGGGGACATCACGTACTGTCGTATTTACGTACCATCATCCCGTGTAATTATGATGTATGTAATACTATGAAGACAGGGGATATCACGTGCTGTCGTAATTACGTACCATCGTATTTACGTACCATCATCCCGTGTAATTATGATGTATGTAATACTATGAAGACAGGGGACATCACGTACTGTCGTATTTACGTACCATCATCCCGTGTAATTATGATGTATGTAATACTATGAAGACAGGGGACATCACGTGCTGTCGTAATTACGTACCATCATTCCGTGTAATTATGATGGATGTAATACTATGAAGACAGGGGACATCACGTACTGTCGTAATTACGTACCATCATTCCGTGTAATTATGATGGATGTAATACTATGAAGACAGGGGACATCACGTACTGTCGTATTTACGTACCATCATTCCGTGTAATTATGATGTATGTAATACTATGAAGACAGGGGACATCACGTACTGTCGTATTTACGTACCATCATTCCGTGGTAATTATGAGTATGTAATACTATGAAGACACGGGACATCACGTACTGTCGTATTTACGTACCATCATCCCGTGTAATTATGATGCATGTAATACTATGAAGACAGGGGACATCAGTACTGTTGTATTTACGTACATCATTCCGTGTAATTATGATGGATGTAATACTATGAAGACAGGGGACATCACGTACTGTCGTATTTACGTACCATCATCCCGTGTAATTATGATGGATGTAATACTATGAAGACAGGGGACATCACGTACTGTCGTATTTACGTACCATCATTCCGTGTAATTATGATGGATGTAATACTATGAAGACAGGGGACATCACGTACTGTCGTATTTACGTACCATCATCCCGTGTAATTATGATGTATGTAGTACTATGAAGACAGGGGACATCACGTACTGTCGTATTTACGTACCATCATCCCGTGTAATTACGTACTGTCGTATTTACGTCATCATTCCGTGTAATTATGATGGATGTAATACTATGAAGACAGGGGACATCACGTACTGTCGTATTTACGTACCATCATTCCGTGTAATTATGATGGATGTAATACTATGAAGACAGGGGACATCACGTACTGTCGTATTTACGTACCATCATCCCGTGTAATTATGATGTATGTAGTACTATGAAGACAGGGGACATCACGTACTGTCGTATTTACGTACCATCATCCCGTGTAATTACGTACTGTCGTATTTACGTCATCATTCCGTGTAATTATGATGGATGTAATACTATGAAGACAGGGGACACACACCAGGCTCCAGATAAGCTTTGTGTCTAAAGCATGCTATACCCCCGATTTCAAAATCATTGCGTATTTTACTTTTACAAATGGATTATTGATTTTCTTCATTACTAAATAGCGAACAAATGATAAACAAATATAACAAATTTAAACATTCACTTATTTGAGCTGCAAAAAGCAAACACTGTTAACAGTGTTTGCTTTTTGAAGCTCAACTAAGTGAAATTTCAACTTTATGACAGTATTTTCGCTACTCAATTTGAAAATCAATGCGTATTTTCACATTGCTGTGCGTATTTTGTACTCCCATTTGTGATAAGCAATGCGTATTCAACTAAAATAATTGCGTAAAATACGCCAATACACACCTTATCTGGAGCTCTGAATTACACGTTCATGTATACAATATTTACCAAGTTTGGTGCTTACTACCAAGAAATTAGAAATAATACATTTGCAAATCAATACACAATCGTACGCAGGTGTAGCCACATGGTTGTAGTTATACGAGATACAAGCAGATGTCGCATGTTGCGTATCTGGGGCCGTTTCACTAAACTTCGTACGACTAAAATGTTCGTAAGTGCAAACTTATAATAGTCTGTAAATTTCACATAAACACAATGTTTTCTTTTAAACGAGTATTGGATTTACATTTATTGAGCATATGCTGCGTATGCAGCCTATGCTCAATAAATGTAAATCTATGTATTGAAATTTTCAGACGATCCTAAATTTGCAATTACGAACATTTTAGTCGTACGACGTTTAATGAAACGGGCCCCTGAATGTTGTCATGTATATTATGACTTTTGAATTTGAATGCATTGTTAACCGTGTAGTCCAACTTGACTGATTGACGTCATGTTTGTATCTGTTGCTGTATGTAGCTGATACTAGTTGGGCATGTAATGTAGTACGTAAGTTAAGTTATATGTATTTGTTACGCAGATCTCGGTATACCAGTATCTTGACACCAGTGTGTTGACTTACGTTACATCTATAATTTAGAAGTGCACGTGCATTATGTCACATACCAACGTATACATACTATCTATAAATAGGTTATATAATTTGTAAAATCACGAGAAACTTCCCGTTGAACTACATTGTAATACCGACGCAGCATCGGAATTGGAAATTGGCGGAGATTGTCAGTTTGACGTCGCGTTGCTAAGCAACGTGACGTCAAACCAACAAATTCCGCCAATTGCTAGCATCAAGGATACCCCGCAAGCAAGTCGTTGTAAGAGAAGCCACGCATACTCGTGGTTTACAAAGTTCGGTAACCCGTTTACATGACATTATATGACATATACGAATCTGTCACTCTACAGCACTCTCCCCCTTCCCTCCACAGTGTGTCACACAAGCGGGCCGCTGGGAATTATCACGGGGGTCATTCAAGACTGGCAGATCTCGGCGTCGTCTGCCTACCCTAGCGAATGGGACAACAAATGCCAGGAGAAGTACGCCCGCGTCTACCTACAGAACAAATACGGATGGTGCGCCAAGTACAAATCGTCGTCGGAATGGCTGCAGGTCGACCTGGGGGTGTCGTCAAGGGTAAGTGGGGATTTTCTGTTTTTGTGGCGGGAATGAATATTGTCGTCTGCTGATCTAGTCACAGTCTCGTCCAGGGTATGTACGGAATTCTTACGTATGTTCAGCAGCGTGGGCGCTCGCCGCGAGCGCTTGCCAAGTAAACGTGCGCCTACTGTACTGCGGCGAGCGCTCGCTGTAAATTTAAACTAATTCGCGGGCGCTTCGGCAAGAAATATCGTTCAGAAACAAATCGCTCTAAGTGCCAGCGAGCGTCAGAGCTGCTGAACATACCTCTGGTTTCTTTTTGCGGCGGGAAATGGATTTTTGTTTTTGTCTGCTAATGCAGTCACAGCCACTGCCAGGGTAGGTGGGGGGGGGGAATGGTTGTGTTTTTCATGGCATATAATTAAGTAGTGTCGTCTGCTAATCTTGTCACAGCGTCGTCCAGGATATGTGAGGAATTACTTTTGGCGGGGAAAATGAATAAAGTCGTCTGCTGATCCAGTCACAGTCTCCTTCAGGGTAGGTGGGGAATTCTTTTACTTTATTTGGTGGGGCGGGAAATTAGTATTGTCTGTTGATCCTTCCAATCACAGCCCAGATCGCAGGCTGCTCTCGGGCTACATTGGCTGCAACGTTTATAAGCCATATTTCTCGACCAGTGTAGATCAGGATCTGCACTGTTCGCCATTCCATCAATTTAACACCCACCATGCTTCTAACGAGTACTATAAGAGCGTTATCAGAATACAGGGGTGTGTGTGTTGTTTGATCAGGAGCTACACTGGTCACACAATCCCCATTTCTCCAGTCACAGCCACATTCTATTTCAGTAAAGTGGCGTGAATTAGTTTTATGACGTACTTCTCGATCTGTATAATGATATCTATAGTATACGTTTTAAAAAGTACATTTCTGAGGTGCTTTTCCCAAATTATTTAATTGCTCATCGACACTTAGCCATTCATATAATCATCAGCTGAGAAAATATAGACACTTGTGTTTGCAGTAGTCATATTATCAGTGACCGGGGCTTATGGTATTTGTGACCAGAGGCCCGTTTCACTAAACTTCGTGCACATTTAGGATCGTCTGGAAATCTCGATTGATGGATTTACATGTATTGAGCATAGGCTGCATGTGCAGCCTATGCTCAATAAATGTAAATCCAATAATTAGTTGGGAATTATTAAAAGTACATATATATGTATTCCTGCAACACAAATACTGATAACAAAATTGTTCTGCCTGTCACATATTCATACTTCACAATCATGATCCTGTCATTCGTTGATCCATTTCTGAGCGTCTGCTTGTTTAATGAAAGATAACTTCCGAGTCCTGCGAATTGCTTACATGATGTAATATCATATGTTCTCCTTATATTTCACTATCCACACAGTAATTCACTATGGAAATGCTAGTCTGACAGAAAGTATTCCATTCTTTATGTATTTTAAATAAATCCAGATGGCACAGGGTTCTATTATATTATATAGTGACAATCAATGTTGGATTGTAACCTCACAGACAGGGCTACGACACCGACTACGTTAATCTTGCCCAGATGTCAAGGTTTCTGAACATATATTGGCAATACCAACTCGCAATCCATCAGTTTGATTGAATGAGCATGAGCTGTAACACAGCTCGGGCTCAGCCAATAAATATGTTTAATTCAACCGCAATATTCAAGTATTTTATAATAAAGTAAATTGACAAATATTGACAAGTTTAACGCGGGCTATGGTGAATGTGACCGTCACAGATAGGCGTGTTCGTTTCCATAGTTAGATGTACCGAAACAACGTTCTCGTGTGACGCCTCGCGACAGAAAACGAGAAGTCAATCGGTGACTGAATGTCTAATAGTTCACATCCTCCTTTTCATTGCGAGCTTTATCCCGTCCATCATGCGTTCAGTTCACCAGTGTTCACAACGCACGGGGCTTGTGTGTACAATCCAATTACCTGGTCAGCCTACATATATTAACTGCGTAACTTAGAATGTACAGAGCGTTGAATTACAGAGCGTTGAATGTTCAGAGGGGTCTCACTAAACCGGACACCCTGGGGAGGTGTAGCATGACATGGGTGAGAAATAAGAAACAATACATAGTCATGTTTTCCATGAGAAACAATGTGTATATTCAGTATGAGATGGGGTTTAAATCATTATGGTCAATATGGACAATTATCGCAACCATTAGTGTACATACACAACTTCCTGCGTTAATATTGCCTAGATGTCAACATTTCTGACCATCTATTGGCAATTTAAAATCGCAATATAGCAGTTTGATTGGCTGAGCCTGAGCACAGCTCAGGCACAGCCAATCAAGCTGCTTCATTGCAAGTGCAATATTCAAGCATTTTGAAAGAAAACAATCGACTACTATTGGCAAGATTAGGGCAGGCGGTGGTGTAATAGCGAATTAGAAATGTACACGTCATATTTGAGAGATGACACGAACATGAAACTATTTCTGAATTGCACTACACATGAAATCACCATCTCATGTTTTCATTTCATTTCACATGGTTAGTTCGACATCCGCCTCAGTATCCGACATTCCTTCTTAGTCTTCGTGCGCACAAGCATGTGGTCTCTTAAGCAATGACTCGAACACGTGTTTTCTCAATGTATGAAATGAGATACTGCAATCGTGCGCTATTAGGCTTATTTTAAAATTGCGCTCCTGAACTCATGTAATGAGTATCTTTTCATTGCATAAAATAGATTATTTTGCCGTGTAATAACATTTGTTTTATGCACAGTTTCAATTATCAATTTACGGGTGGATCAGTCAGCGAGTATTGTGTCAAAGCGTTAGCGATTTCTGATATCTCTGACGCATTGACAAAATACGAGCTGACTGCTCAGCGAAAATTCCTGCTCAGCGCTGTCTGATCTGAGGTTACACTGGTGTAAAATTCAATAAGCCGGTTGTCCCATGCACACGTCACACTTGTGAATGTCGTGCACTAAGATGATGTTACTAAAGAGCATCATCTATTTCAAACGGAACACAATCACCACAGGAGACATGTGTAGTAATTATGTATCAGTTAGATCACGGTTCGTCCGCATGTACGAGGAGATAATCAGCGAGCCTTAGCGAGCGGATTATCGCTCGTACATGCGGACAAACGTGATATAACGAATGTATCACATCCTCATGTACATACCTTGCACGCGAGCTGTGTTAATACAGAAACAACACCCGGAAATGTGCCAACGATGCGATAATGTAGTAAAACATATCTAAAGCGGAATTTCCGATAAAAGCTTGTTTAATTTGGATGGACTCCCGTAGTCCCATGTACTTTATACGTGTATCTGATGATACTATCAAATTGTAATTTCAAAACATACAAATAATTCTTGCAAGACGCATATATGAGTCAAGCAATGTGACCTATATTTAGGAAGATGTGCTAGTTTTCATTAAACATATTTTCTTAAACAACCGCGTTTCTTACCCCATATCATTCACATATACTGGGTGTGAACAAATTGAAATAATTTTCGTTATTTTTCTTATTTAATCAATGAATGGCAACAACATATACTTCTGTGCATAATTAAGAGAATAATTTTTAATTTGTTTCAGTTCGAGAAATTGTGCAACTTCAGTATGTACTGGTTTACTTATTGCTACTGGAATACCCAGGTAGTATTAGTTACTTCAAACCGTAATAAAACTTGAATCAGCTGTAAAATTACCACACTTTCGTCATTATTACGTCGTTAAACATAACAGGCATAGCTTAAAGCGCGTACCTTGGCGCATTCCGGCTGCAGTTTCAGATGTTAGCAGTTTGCGTGTTTTAAGCTGCGTGAGATATGTGTATTTAATTTCTGGAATTGCATCAATGGTTTGGAATTACAAGTTACTTTATGAGAATACGGTTAATGATATGCACCACCACAATATATTGGTTTGGCTGGAGAAATGAGACGTATGTGTTTTGCCACCAGTGTAGATCCAGAGTGCATCCGCACAGTCTGATCAGAATCTGCACTGGTTGCCACTTCATCACCGAAACAACCGTGATGTTTCTAACAGGCATTTCTTATCGTTATCAGGCTACAGGAGTGTGCTATTGGATCAGGTCACTACACTGGTCACAAATGCCATCAGCCCAATATTTACAGTCACAGCCATTAATAAGCAGAACACTAACAAAAGTCGCAACTGGACGAACAGTGTTGAGGCAAACATTAATATACAGTATTTTCAGTGATGAATTAGAATGAAACCCATCACAATTCAACAAATTTCTCGATATCCAATTTAGAGAGGTTCAACTGTACGCGTTTTATGCGGTAAATAATTAAATGAAGGGTAAAATAGCGTGTGTGCCAGATTGTAAGTCACAGGGTTTACATGCCATTGCACATCTGACTGCAGTTGAGTTGAAACATTTGTCTGGGTTTTATTAACCAGCTTGCAGGATATGTCTTTATCTGATCCCCACAAACTACATACTTAAGTGCCTTAGATCCCTGAAGATCCGGGGATTTAACACATTTTCATCAGGCCGATGGATGACAAGACGTTCCTTACGATTGGCTATGCCACGCTAGAGTAAATTTCACATTAAAAATGTTTTCTTGTAAGCAATTATTGGATTTACATTTATTGAGCATAGGCACTAAACTTCGTACGACTAACATGTTCGTAAGTGCAAAAATATGATAGTCTAAATTTCACATTAGCAATGTTTTATTGTAAACAATTATTGGATTTACATTTATTGAGCATAGGCTGCATATGCAGCCTATGCTCAATAAATGTAAATCCATCCATTGAAATTTCAAGACGATCCTAAATGTGCACTTACGAACATTTTAGTCGTACGAAGTTTAGTGAAACGGGCCCCAGTTTCATTAGAGTATAGTTTGTGCGCCATCCAGACAAATTGTATCTCCCCATAGCGGACAAGTTAGATGAGTTGTAATTTTGTACCTAAGAGGATGTGAGATTGTTCATCAACAATATTTACAGAAACGACGTCGAAAGTTAACGAAATGTTACTTGAACATTTCGTAAACTTCCGACGTCATTTTCAGAAGTTATCTTAAGTTTTGTAAAGGATTTTCATGAACAAATCGCACATCTTCTTCGGTGCAAAATCACAAGGATTGCCTCTAATGTGCAATAGCACACGAATGTAAAAGGGTTAAATGGTCTGTTTTGTCCGATGGTCTCAAATGGACTGCACATACTTGATATAGATAAATTGTATTTGGCTAAGTCTGGATTCAGCCGGATTTGCGCCTTCTATAATAGCCAGAGCTCTAGATAAGCTGCGTATTTGCTTAAATACCCAATTAAAATTGTCAAAAACCCAATTTAAATCAGAAGTAGTGAGTATCAAAAGCAATAAGAATTTTGTGGTAGCTTTATCATGCTACAGAAAACAATAAACAGACCACAAATATAGCATATTTTTCTTATTTTTCCATGAAAACACATCTTGGTATTTTAAGGTTCGCCATTCATATGGATATACTCACGACTAATAACTACAAGTTCAAACTGCCCATGGTAGAGCACGAGCCCAAGGTTTGTAGGTGATTACACATCATTCGCTATCTATTTAAGTAAGCTGTATATTTGCAAAAAGAAGTATAACCAGTCCCCAACGCATTACTTTGTCGACCGGTTGTAGCGATGGTGTGGGTGGTTACCAGTTGTAGCGATGGTGTGGGTGGTTACCAGTTGTAGCGATGGTGTGGGTGGTTACCAGTTGTAGCGATGGTGTGGGTGGTTACCAGTTGTAGCGATGGTGTGGGTGGTTAGCGTAACGGGTCCGATCGGAGACAAAATGGGCATTACGCCGTTCACAACGTATCAATAAACTCCAGCGCTCCAGATAAGCTGCGTATTTGCTTAAATACCCAATTAAAATTGCCATAAAAAACAACAATTGAAATCAGAAGTAGTGAGTATCAAAAAGCAATAACAAAAATAGTGGTACGTTTATGCAGAAAACAATAAATATATCACAAATATAGCATATTTTTCTTATTTTCCATGAAAACACACCAAGGAGACAATTCTCATGAAATGCCAAGACATATTTTCATTTCGAAGCAAACTATTCAATAATTGCTGTCTGTTGATGTCTAAACAGGAGTGTGATTTTATTTTACCCAATTAAAATTTTGAAATACCCAATTGCTTCAGAAATGATGGAATGACTAATTCCTTATCTGGAGCCCTGATAGCCATAATGTGCTTCGACTCACAATCTCAAAAATGCTGAACCGGAATACCTTGCATAAGTTCATAAACCCCCACTTCAAGTTGACAATTTGTACAGTAATACCTGTCTTAAAGAAGATTCATTTTCTTGTTAAACGTACCACAAGGTTATGGTGACAATTATGACTATATCCAACACATCAGCCCTAATGATCTTAGGAAAAACCTAGATATAATCTTCACTTGAAACGACAATAATTACGTACGTATTTACAGCGATATTAATCTATTTCCTGCGCAGTTAACAGAAGCTATCAAAGATAATGAACACATTCGGTGTTGCTTTGTCATTTTAAATTCCTTTAGTTGACAAAACCGTTAGTGTCCCAGCCCCTCCCCCCCCCCCCCCGCCAGTGACAGATGGATGCGTATTTTCTCTTTGTCATGCAAATATTGCATTGTTATAATCGAGAAAACACCGCGAAGGGAGCCCGATTTATATTGGCGAACTATTACATCTGGTTGCATTAACCCGTTCACCCCTAAGTAACTGGGATGGATTTTTATATGTTAATTTCCGGATAAATCCAATCCGTCACAAAATGATTTTCCGACTAGTCCATTCATGAAACGGGGGTGTTATTTTTATTTCAAAAATATGAAAATTACTTGTGAAAATTGCAGATCCTGATGAGACGGCTCGTCACGAGCCGGTTCATCTGCATATACACTATTTGCCGATACTTCTATGCAGACCTGTGATGTTGAAAGGATTAAGGCAAATGCACTGATCTGCGCCGGATATTCGCCCCCTGCGTATTCTCTCACATATATTTGCAGGCGCGGATCCAGGATTTCGGGTTAGGGGGGGGGGGGGGGGGGGCGTAACTATTTTGCAATACTTGACTATATTATCGTTCATTATCGTTCGATAATATATCAAGTATTGCAAAATAGTCGACCGAGCGGAGATCGGGATAGCGCTAGGGAGGTCCGAGCATACCCCCCCCCCCCCGGGAACGGAAATATTTTGAAACTCTACATCGCATTTCCTGCGTTCTGGCGCATTTTGGAGCAAAAATATTGACTCGGCGAATTTTAGGGGCGGGGGGGGGGGCACGTGCCGGGTCCCCCCCCCCTGAATCCGCCCATGATTTGTGACACGTTTCGGAACTATCAACAAGCAAGTTCTAATAATAGACATACTCTGCTCGTAGTTGGTGCAAAACAACAACAACAAAGGGCTGAGAAATGTGAAACAGAAGCAAACTTGATTGCTCGGTCCTACAGGCTATTTGCCATGTTATTGTTTCATAGGGATCCGCCGCTGTCTTATCGTTGCACCGTCTCTTCGTGTCAAATACTTTATGGGCGTGTGTGTGCAGTGTAACAAATAAACCTCAATTTCACCCCTGATATTTACAATTTGCTTGTTGCATGCGGTAATGTACCTTGGTGCCCTTGATTAACCACAATCCCCGAAACAATGTTACCTTTTAGCAGTCGGACACGCTAATAGTCCATATACATGTATGGCCCAGTAATCTAACAGTGAAATGCGGATACAATTTAGTATAATATCAACACATTCATACTTGTATACCTGTAACCCTAGTAACTCAGTTTACAAATGTCACAAAGACCATCTGTGTCTAACTTGATTCGTGTGGAATGCGGTATATTACTTTTTGTGTCATTAGCTTATGTCCTTTCAATTATAAATGTATACATACGATATGTGACTTTAAATGTCATCTGTCCTATTGACATCCATCTTGAAACATTAACCCAAATCTTACATGGCGGGCTAACCCTATTCCAAACTAACACGGACGCAAACGGATGATTTGGAATATGACCCAATAGGTATTGCTAAAGTATTCGGTTACAGTAAGATCGGGGATTTTCGAGTGTGTTCGACGAAGTGAGGGTTTACTGTATTTTGGCAGTATACACGCTGCAAGAACTTTCAGTGTGCTTTGCTATCTTGGACAGATAGCATCATCAACGATAAATGTGTCTGTGCCTGGAGAAATGGGGCTTATCTGTTTTGCGACAAGTTTAGATCTAGATCAGCCTGTGCATCTGCAGGATCTGCACTGTTCGCCAATTGATCAACGAAACGTCATGCTTCTAAAAAGCAATATAGATTGTTATCAGGCTACAGGAGTGTGCTAGTGGGTTACAGATCCCATAAGCCCAATTTCTCCAGCCACAGCCAAATATTACAGTGAAACCGGTCCCAATTAAGCATATTATTGTGTTCTGTGTGTCCGGTTTAGAAAATGTTGTTTGTAACAAATGTTACGCATACGCCATCCAATAGATCTTGAATCTGACAAGTCATATACATATACATGTACTTGTAGTCGGAAATTGATTGCATTTTTGCCAGATTTTGAAATATTCAAGACCCTTGTTGTTGCTATGAAGTAGCTTTAGATTTACATTCTACATAATCAAGTAACTCCCAGTGAATCGTACAGCATGGTAAATACTTAGTATGCGGCTGTAACTGGATAAATAGGGCTTTATATGGGAATTGTGACCAGCGTAGCTCCTAATGAAATAGCACACTGACATAGCCTCTAACTCACGGTACGGGAGTAATTGCAAGAGTTAGCGTTCGCAACTAGGGGGTTGTCCTATTTTTGAGCTCTTCGAAATGCACTTTTCTGTGTTTTACGGCATTTAAATTCAGATTCCAACTGGTGGTAAACTGTGATATATGTAAACTCCGTGGCTGAACGGGCGGGGGGGGGGTGGGGGGGGGTGGGGGGATTGCAACCCTTTATCCCTCTCCTCCAGATCCCCCCCCCCCTGGTATTGCGTGTTAGATGCATGTTAAACGCATGACAATTGTTTAATTGACGGAACAATGCAGATCCTGATCAGACTGTGCGGATGCACAGGCTGATCTGGATATACACTGGCCATAAAACCCATAATCCCAATTTATCCAGTCACAGCACATATCTGATACACGTTTCCAATGTTTAATATATAACATCGTCAGTATACATGGCGGGTTTCTCGTGTCTGAGGCTTCAAATGACGCCCCCTGGCGGGCTGTGAAGATCACGTTTATGGGTGACTGGGCTCGCAGCCAGTATGGATACCCAACACCAGGCGTCAATGCGTCATCTAGAAAATTAATGTTTACCACCCAACGATGGGGTTACACTTGACACATCGGAATTCACAAAGTTCATGAATAAGAACATGCATGGATGGGGTATAACCAGTAAGCGCCGCGCAGATCTGAACAGTGCGAGTTAACGTTTACCACCCAACGATGTGGCTACAATTGTTATCCAGGTCTGACTTTACATAGTCACACTTGACAAATGGGAATTCACAAAGTTCATCAATAAGGACAGGCGGCGAGTATGATAATGTAATTGAAGGGTGCGTGGAAGAAGAGGGCTAACTCCCATTATTCCATTGACCCTTCAATTATATACATAAATGCGATGCGACGTGACTACTGCGATCACACGGAACTTACATGTACATATTTAGAGAGTTTCGAATTCGGAATTTAAATTGCTATTGCTAACATACATTGGTGCACATAAAAGCTTCACCAGGTCCTTTCAACTTCAACATAAGCCTTTATAACACACGGTGTTCATTTATAACACACGGTGTTCATTTATAACACACGGTGTTCATTTATCATCGTGAAACAAGGTTCGTAGTAGTGATACACACAGAAACATGTTGTATAATGTTATCTGAATATGTCAGAAGTCAAATGTCAAGCACGTGTGCTACGTATATCGTAGCTACCGCCAACTATGCTGCCAGAACGTTTTTACTGACTTTGCATGTACAGCAGAACCTCTCTAAACCGGACACCCTGGGAGGACCCCAGTGGAACCTCTGTAAACCGGACAACCTGGGAGGACCCTAGTGGAACCTTTCTAAACCGGACACCCTCGGAGAACCCCAGTGGAACCTCTCTAAACCGTACACCCTGGGAGGACCTCATTGAAACCTCTCCAAACCGGCCGCACTGTGTGGACCCCAGTGGAACCTCTCTAAACCAGACACCCTGGAAGGACCCCAGTGAAATCTCTCTAAACCGGACAGAGTTAAAATCGTTCATGTAGATACAAGTCTGTCCAAAACTATCGAAATTCGGCATTCGTCGCTTTGTCTCATTTTATGTTCAAATATGCCAACGGGTAGATGAATTCCGTTATTTTAAATACAATACATACCATGGGAAACATGCAAACTATTTCACCTGCTAAACGTGCACCGAATTGCTGCAAATCCCTTGTAATTGTTGGTGAAAGTTTGATTGATACGGCGCGGCCATTTCTATTCTAGTCAGACTGTTTGGAGTCATTGTGCAGCTTAAAAAAGCTTATAAAATACGCAACGGAGAGAATGTACTGAAATGTGATCACTTCCAGCGTACACCTGCAACATCGCGGCGCTGTCCGGTATTTCGGCATGTAGGTATCACACTGAAAACCTATTCTGTTCTGGGTGGAATGTGTTCCTCCTCACGTGCTAATTGTAACATAAATCGTGAACAAGAATAGGTTGTGGTTTATTGAGTTACTTAGGGAAGGGTGTAGATTTTGTACGACACTGGCCGGCGAAATAATTGACATTAAATGACAGGGACGTTGTAATCGCCTATTGACAGTTTTATAGCCCGACAAATCAGCAAATAAGGTAAAACGGACGCCTGAAACACGTGCAATAGTGTCGCTTTGTTCTAAATATTTCGAGTGTTTGTAATTGTTTTTTTTTATTCCGTATGGCTGATCTTCTAGAACATAATCGAAATGGGTTAGATCTCGTGTCTGCCTTCAATGTCCATGTAGTTGAATAAATAATTGGGTGTTCGAAACCAGGGCGATTTTCTACAGAAGTCATTGCTAAGATCTTCGAAATTCGAGAGTTTCATATTTAACCAATTTCATGCGCGATACACATGTATCAAAATGTTCAATCAATTATTATATATTTGTTTGTATGTTGCCCATAAAATTATACGTTGTTACCACTCAATTGAACCGTCTTGACGAGACACACAGCTGACTGTTGTATCGAGGTTACACATATATATAATATTGCAATGTTTAGAGATATAACATGATACATGTAGTACAGTGGGGTCAGCGTGTAAGTGCACACACGAACGAACACGACAGGTTGGAACCAACCTGTCGTGTTCGTTCGTGTGTGCACTTACACGCTGACCCCACTGTAGTTGTTGCAGGGTAACCAAATAACAAAATCATGTTATACATGAACAATATAGCGCCATCATAATAACCATAGACATAATGTATGTCTATGTAATAACAATATCCCGATTTCCGACAGTAAACGACAAAACCATATTCTAAATCAAACCGAATTTTACACCGATATTATACATTACGAGGTAGATCTTTCGCCATCTATTAAATCAACGGAAGTGGAGCATTTACCTTGCGCCCGGCTCTCTAATTCAGTAATTGTAACGCGCACGAAGGCCGGGACCAGCAGGGTACCCAATTCAGTAATTGTAACGCGCACGAAGGCCGGGACCAGCAGGTACTTCGTGCGCGTTACAATTACTGAATTAGAGAGCCGGGCCCAAGGTACACTCGTAAAACTTCCGTTGGTTGAAAAGATGGCGAAGGACCTACCTTGTAGATATTTAACATCGGAGTGAAGGTAGGTATTATTTAAAGGTACATGACCACTCAGTAGGCGCAACATGCTCTTTATAGGAATTAAATAAGTGTGTAATTGTGTCACTATTCCACAAGTTCTAAAATTTACGAGTGCAGCTATAATAATTTAGAAATAATTATCTTACTGATAGTGACGCGCGGTGGTATCAGGCTATTTTCATATGCAAATGAGGCATGCTATTTTTTAATTATTTATACTAATTAAATGCGTCACCTGAACAAAATAATATTTTTGACAGATTATGATCATTGCACATCAAAAAGAAATACAGAGACTAAACAGTAATGTCCGTTAGCATTTTAAGGAAACACGGTTATCGCCCCTGATATCAGTGTGGAAATTTACGTCTGATATAAAATGTATAATAATGTCCATCAATACGCGGGGTAATGGTGAATGAATGTTTATTTTGCGAGAACATGTCTCAGATTATGTCTCTGATATAAAGAACAGTTTGTGCCTACTGAGTGGACATGTACCTTTAACTGTAGGATGGGTAGATCTTGTTGGGCAGATATTTGATAAATCATAGTACAAACAAGGACAATAAGCGACCTGTGTACTTCCAGATTTGTGCGCGAGTGCAACATTCAGTATGTAAGGTGACATGGAGAGTTGAGCAGGATATACGTTTAACCATTAGAATGTGGGAACGAAAATAGTCCTCTGCTGTTGTTATATTTTATCTTCTTTCTCAATAAAAACATGGTTTGACGGCACTTTATAATCATTTCCATTAGCAATGATTATGAAGTGTTGTCAAAACATGTTTTTATAAGAAAAATGGAAAATAAAAAATAAACAGCAGACGCGAAAAATGTATACAGCATTGTAAGGGTTAAACATATACATCTACATGTATTTTGAAAGCTTTGCAGCTGACGGGATACTATGAATATATGTACATTTGTATTGGTAACACTCCATGCTGGTATCTACTACTCACAAATTAAGATATTTAATTTTGCCATGGCCAAAGCATGGTTTACGACCTCATTTACATCAACATTTATAAGAGATAATGTCGCCTAAAAAACATATTGGCTGATTCGAGAACAGGTACTATTCAGTATGACCAGTGCTATTTACGGGGACGATCCGGGGACAGATATATGAGTTTGCTAACAAGCAGGTATCGGGTATACTAGACACATTTGATGACAGTTGATGACCATATATATTACCGATATCGCAATCACGCGATTTAACTAGCTGCTGCATATACATGTACATGTAGTCATTGCATGGAGTATCTATACATGTGTATGGGCCGCGCTCTGTGAAAACCAGCCTTAATGACAACGTCATGAAAGGCTGAAAATGACGTCGCAAAGTTACGCATAAATTTACCGTCACGTCGGATTTTGACACTTGGAATTGTTGCGTCATTGCAATAAGTTGTCCTATTTATAGCCGTACGCTTTACGGCTCACACATATTTTAATGTTGGATATGCGTGGCAGAATTGTACAGTTGTTTTCATAGTGGTTCAGATAGATGTCTTTTTATGCCACCGGGTTTCGAAGAAACGGGTGGCATATAGTGTTTAGACCGTCCGTCTGTCCGTCTTGCCGTCTGTCCGTCCGTCCGTCCGTCCGTCCGTCACACTTTTCGGTTAAGCACTTTGTCACAGTTTCTCAAATTTCGGTTAAGCACTTTGTCACAGTTTCTCAAATATGCTGCAGGTGGCATCCGCGTTCCACAGACGCATTTCTTGTTTTTCTTCGGTTTCCTTCAAGGAAATACGTAGTAATATTGTCGATTATTTTTATACAAATGGGCATATTGCATTTATGATTTTTATAATATATTATATGGACGACTTGTGAAATGACATTTGAAACTAAATAACCATACGACCGGTATTTTTAGATAACACATAACAAAATCATTAGTATGTAATCATAATGCTAATATTTCTTTTAAACTTTATTTATATATTTATATAACAATTACAAACAAACGCGAGAACATTTGTAGTCGGCGTAGATGGAGGCGTCTGCATGTTTCTTAATTTGGGTTGAAACCGGAATTCTCGCAGAAAACAAACTTATCCTGTCTGGCGACCACCATCAGATATAGAGAATAGTAGGTTAGTGAATGGGAAAACATATCTGGCAAGGCTTAGGAAACGGGATGGGCGAGGCTCTGCCGAGCACATCCCGTTTCCGAGCCGCGCCAGATATGTTTCCCATTCACGGCACTAACCTACTATTCTATTTATCCCGTCAACACATACAAATGGCTGTAAAATGCAAAAATAGTATTGACTGGATATCAAAAATGTTTCACGGCACCGTGTTTCACAGCACATACGCACTGTGTTGACGGGATAAGTACATGTACTTACAACTTTAAGATCGACCCCGGGGCGCATGTACTCTTTACTAATTATGCTATACGGTCCCGTTCAGATTAGAGCGGGGTCGGGTATTTTCGGCCGTCTAAGACGGAACCGTACACGCTGTACAAACCCAGTTCCGATTTTGGGATTTATTTATAGATTACACTGCATTACGCATTTTGATGAGTAACGCTAACTTTCATTTGAACGTGACAAGCGATTTTCGAAATATGTAGACACACTCGGGTAAACTTTATTCATGTATTCATGACTTAAGTATGTGTCTACGTAGATATACATATTGTATGATCATATTTATGAAAAGGTCTTGGTTTACAGATGTCGTTCTATGGAAAACGATTTAATTCGTAATGGCAATATTATACTTTCTGCACTGTTTGTCGCAAATTTAAAACTCATGGGGAAATGAACATGTGCAATATAAGTTATCAACTTACGTTTAAACGTGTTTACTGATGGGGGCGGTTAGTGCCGACGGTCGGTCAGACCCGGCCCCGCTCTACGTGAATGTGTATTTAGTGTGTTCGTATTGTGTCACAGGCATGTTTAGTGCGAACATAATTGTAGCCACCGGGGGCCCGTTTCACTAAACTTCGTACGACTAATATGTTCGTAAGTGCAAATCTAGGATCGTCAGGAAATTTCAATTGCTTGATTTACATTTATTGAGCATAGGCTGCTCAATAAATGTAAACCCAATAATTGTTTACAGGAAAATGTACTTTTGTTAATGTGAAATTTACAGACTATCTTAATTTTGTACTTACGTACATTTTAGTCGTACGAAGTTTAGTGAAACGGGCCCCAGGGACGTAGCCTACTGATTTGTATCTGTATCTGCAACCACTTGCATGTACCTTCTAATGTCACGTAATGTTTAGCGACTTTCAAAAATATCACATTGCATCAACTGTGCGATTGCCGTTTGATAACTGTTAACTATTATTTTAATTGACCACTTGTAAATATGGTATGAATGTATGGCTATTATTTTACTAGTAGTTTGCAATCAGTGCAGACCCTGATCAGGCTGCGCAGATGCACAGGTCTCCAACATTTACAAATTTAAGAAGTCCTACTTTAGATCGTTGTTAGTTTACTTACTACTAAACACTGGATGTCTGCGTGCTTTATTGTTTTGTATCAAAGGGACGTTCTAGTCGGAGGCGTGTAAATAATATAAAGCAAATACCAGGGGGGCGGGGCGGGACCTTTTAATTGAAACAGTTTACTATATTTTCGAACTAGCACCGTTTGTTCGTCGACCAAGAGGAGCTCGGGAGACTGCTATGTGGGTTTCGGCGGTATGCCCTCCCTCCGGAATATTTTTGATATCTACACCCCATTTTGCTGCGTTATAGCACATTTTAGAGCAAACATATCTTTACTCGCCAAAGTTTAGGGGGGCGCGGGCCGGGTTTTCCCCTACATGAATCCGCCCTGGAATACACAACTTCTATATTTGCAGATTCAACGCGTCTAAATTCAAACGAGACGCTTCAAACAAATGTCGCAATTTTGTGGTCGGTACAAATTGAGTATGTAAATCACTTACTTGATTATATAGTGTGCAGACATGAATTCAAAATACATGTACGTACGCCACGGTGCTTTCTAGCATGGCTTGGTTGGCCACTCATTTCTTTGTTTACAAAGGCGTTGAATGTTCTTTTTCTGAAACGCAAGACAATTAAATTGCAAATTTCGTTTTCAAATTAATTATTCCCGACGAGAGGATATACATATCGCCCCCTTAGAATGAAAAGGTGCTATCTGCACTTTTGATAGTTTTGAGATAATCGCATTTGAAGGTTTCGGGCCCTACAACAAATCAGACTAACTTGATTGCATGTATATATCAGCACCATTATATGAAACTAATAACTAGCTTTGAAGTCCATGCATATTCAGATGAATATAGTTATTATTAAATAGTTGTCTGCCCTTTTTGCATATAGCACCTTTTACCGTACATCAATATTGAATAAAAGACGATGGTCAAAGGTGCTATGTGGCAAATAGCACCTTTGTCTTCTAACCAAATTTGAATTTTTCGAGTTATAAGCCTTAGCAAAAAAGTTTTGTTTGCAAAAATCAAATTATGGAAAAGAAGAAAAATCAATAAATATCCTTCTTCCATGTGTACCGGATGTGAAATAATGGATATTGAATCACTGACACTTTTTTATTGTGTTGTCCTTGCATTGCATTTTTAAAAGAGTGTATTGTTTTAACCATTTGCACACTAGTGGTGGTACTGGCGGATATAGCTGCCTGGATTTTATGGAATTCCATTGGAATTGAATAATATTGATGCAATTCCAATGAAATTCCATATAAATATATTCATAGTCACTAGAAATATGAAATGACGTCTGCTGCTCAAGTTTGAACTATTTTAGCGATTATTTACCCAGCATGCAACAAAAGTGGCAGGTTTCCAAATACTTTCCATATTAAATCACCAAAAAATAACCATAAAAGTGAACAGGTCGTTCTTTTAAACACCAGTGTGCAAAATAATGGTTAATTAACAATCATACAATGTACATGTACGTATGTCAGACTGCAGCAAAGTTGTAACTCTTATGTTGTGTGTCATTCCCACTCAGATTCCTCGTCTGAGGTACTAATGGGTATTTTTTGTCCCCAACTTTGTCACTCGTATTCAGAGACAGGAAATAGCCATGAAAGTCTTCTGGAATGATGGATTTCATGCACAAATTCACCAAATCCTTTTTCTTTTGACTGGAATTGGCAATTTTGAATTGTAACACTTATCCAGATCAGCTTCTGTTGTTGGCCAGTTTATTTGTCGACCTCTTTTCCGTAGGGCCTTTATGTTGGACAGCCACTTCAAGGAATTACGATTCATCAAATGTGTAGTTCACAAATACCGTTTTGGGGGCATCTTGTCGCACTTGTATCCAACGAACGAGGAGCCAGTTTACTTTGGCGCCTGATGTTGTCTTCTGAAAGAAATTCAGTCCATGCTTGTGAACAAACAACTTGAAATCAATCACGTGGTCATACTTCAATGGAATGGCTACATACGGATTTACCTTTCTGGCCAAGGCAACCAGTGTGCTCCACTGGGATGGGACGTAGATTGATGTTTTCTTTTTCGCAGACTCAATCGTTGAATGTACACTGTCACATTCCATCTGACTATGACCGGACTGAAGGAATTTGTGGTTTAATATTTTCAGTTTTCAGCCGTGGGAGTTTACTCATCGTATACAAGAATGATGCTGCAACAAATTTGTTTTCTGTTCTGACCACCCACATGTGTCCGAGAAATACGTGACATTTTCAATCGGGGATGTAGAACATACTGATAGAGTATTTTTCATCAAACAAGTAGCGATTTCACAGGAGCCGCGTTTTCCCTGTGTCTCATCCCAAAGATGGCATGCTACATTCCTATCTCCAAGGGAGTAAACTGTCAGATTATAACAACATAACTTCCTGGAGTAATACAGTTCACTCACCAGTGAACAGGGCGTTGTCAAAACTGCTTGCATATCAAATGTAGCGACATAACACTTCTTGTCGTTCTTGGCTTTAGATTTGTCAGTTTCCTTTTCTTCTCTGGCTTCAACTTTGCGTTTTTGATGTTCTTGATAATTCATTTTTATTTCTTCCGTCAAACTTCCAGCCTCTTGATGCCTGTTATATTGGGCGCAATTTGAACATTGGTCCTTCTTAGGTTTGAAGAATGATAGATTAAACTCATCGCAGAAAATTTGTCTGTATTTACTTAGCTTGACTGGATGTATACCTTTCTTTTCGTATTCCTCCGAATACAGTAACCACATACGTTTGATGTTTAAATCATTTGCCAGGTATTGCTTAGCGGTATTCTTTCTTGAATAGTGAGATTCCATTCTTGGGAAAGATTTTATATGATCGCGAACATAATTCAGTCTGTCATCACTAATTTGTGTTACTGGTATTTGGCGACCTCTCCGGTCGTGTCCGGAAAATGTTCCATGAATCTTTCTGTCAATAGCATACATGACGGTTTTGCGGCCAACATTCAGTGTTCTCAAGAAGAAGTCTTTGCAAACACGTTCTTTTCTGTCCCCGATAGCCAAATGGTACTTAAGCGATTTTGTTTTGCGTCTCGATTGGGTACGTACTGGTGTGTCCCTTTGAAATCATGTCGCAGATAAAACTTCGCTGTCGTTCGTATGTGTCTAATGAGTAATATATTTCAAATATGCTCTGTCGCTCATCCGCAGTGAACTTTTCACTACATTTAAACTTACATTTGTTACAAGTATGTGATTTCACTTCTCTCGAAGCAACACGTTTGCCAGACTTTGATGTATAACTTGTTCCGGAACACCTTGCTTTTTTCCGAATGTTTGATTTCCATTGTCCAACGTTCCGTTCCTTTTCCGGCTTGATATTCTCTTCTTAGGGCTTTGGTAGTCAGCTCTTTTATGTGGAGTTACATTGGCGTCTACATTAGCTTGACATTCACCATGCACTGTGCCGTCCACTGCAGATGCACATGATGTGCTTGTCTTGTCTTGATTGTCTGTTTGTACACGATTGTCAGCGACATTCTTATGAGAACTTTCATTTGTCCCTTCATTAGTGTTCTTCATTTCGTATTGCTAAATATGCAATATTTATAACATTTACAGGGTTGTCACTTAGAGAGCTTGGTTTCACATCAACTACGGGTGTAGCTATGGAGCTCGAGTATATCCGCAGTGTGCAGTTGAATTTATCTGCCGCAACTAGCGGCAAGCAGTCAGCAATGTTTGTATTCCATTCACCACTTGTGCGAGAACATCGACAGCCTTCTTAAATTCTTCTTTTTGCGTGGAGCCAATTGCGTCGGTGCTCGTAAATACACAATATGTGTCCACATTTTCCAACATGTAGTCACACAGAGACGATCTAAAAGTCCCAATATCGCCTATTGTGTCATCGTGTAACCCATGGGCTACAGCTGCGAAGAAACAGTTCCCATCAGCATTTACAGGAACGCGTTTCAGTTCATTACTGGCAAGTAGTTGGTCGATCGGTTCATATGTAAATTAACTAAACGTTGTTTCAATTGAATATGATCGTTTGCTGGCCTTCATAACTCGTTTGATGTTGTTTTCCGGGTTCCAATCATTGGTTTGTCGCTTACAACTTAAGGATTTTATTTTCTTCCGTATTTTATATCCAAAAGTTCGCGTTTCTGCTTGTTTAACAGCATGTTTTTTTGGCGTGTACTGCTAAACTGCCTTTTCCTTTTCTTCCATGCTTTGTCCTTTGGTAATCTCTTTGTGTATACCTTTCTTTTCTTTAGTATGGTACTTGCAATTGGTTCAGCTTCAACAGTGACACTATTAAACTCCCCCGGTTCACTACACGAAGCAGAATCGTCACTGGGCTTATAGGTGACATCTCTTAAACTATCATCAGACATCGCATCTGCATGCATTTCATCACTGTCGTCTTCAATGAGTTTGCGTTTCACAGGCAACTTCCTTAACGACATGTGTCTGCTGATTATACATGTATCTTTCTTCAACTTTGCAAGGGGAATATTTTCTGAATCTGAGGAGCTGGGGCTAGAATACTCATCTATCCATGGAGCAGTTTCCTCAGAGTTGCTTGTTTTGGCGACGTCAATAGGTATAGCTATATACGTCTCTTGGTCCGTGCCATTTGGCTACGTTAGCTTTTCATCAAATGAATCTGTAATGATAACCATGCTCTTCAACAATAATGGAGAATGCTCGAAACTCCCTCATGCATAATCGTATATATAATTAATTATCGATAGACAAGTACAACTATGTTTGCCACATATACATATTATTACTAGAGACAAGATGGCATACACCGTCGACTTTTGACATTTCTAATGCGAAAGGGAGGATAATTCATGACCCAGGACAGACCTCTACTTATGGAGTGCTTTGGAATTTCAATTTGCCATTTTTGGGTGAACCCAATAACAAAAGTTCACCCCAAGTATACCTTTTTTAGATGTACTTAGTCCTTCTACGGTTTTCAGAATAATGTCCGTTTCTTCTTTTGCCCAGTCTGACCATTGATCTTCCTCGTCTGACAGATCCTGCTGCAAATCATTACCAATTGATGACATTGTAACAAGAAAAAAAAATAAACATACGATATCCAATGATTAAACAATAATGTAAACTGTAAATGTGCTGTCGGGATCAGCCGGCGGATCCGGGACTACACTGATAATAGCTAATATTATGTTGGTACGTTGGGGTGGGGGGGGGGGGGGGGCAGGCATATGTTGCTGGCAGTGATAGTGGTCTTACATAGAGAATAATCTTATAATTATAGTTAGCCAATTGATAACAGATACTTAGTAAACGGTTACTTCTACTGTGGAATTAGATGTTCATATAAAAATAATAATTACCTTGGTATTTGATTCCATGTTCTCCTGATACTGGCCAGTAATTCGTGTAAAGTTAAGTAAATAGCAGCATCAATACATGTGAAATGACCTCAACAATGTACTGGCTGATTTCACCACACCTAAACTGTAGATGTAATTATCCAACCTGTCACTACCAATTATTCTCTGCCAGCGCATATTGTACAGACACAGGCAATTGTTGAGAGGTAAAAGGTGTTATCTGCCACATAGCACCTTATAACATTGAATATATTCCAGGAAGTACAAACCACTTTGGGGTAAAAGGTGATATCTGCCACATAGCACCTTTTCATTTAAATATATTCTGGATGTAGAAACCACTTCAGGTAAAAGGTGCTATTTGTCACATAGCACCTTTTACCGCAAACCCCATGACAAATAGCACCTTTTACT
This sequence comes from Conchocele bisecta, assembly GCA_029237695.1. NCBI lineage: Eukaryota > Metazoa > Mollusca > Bivalvia > Lucinida > Thyasiridae > Conchocele > Conchocele bisecta. The sequence goes on from JAQRGA010000109.1 coordinate 33,948, forward strand.
GCCAACATAAAATGCATTTTGCACATAGCACCAAATTTGTTTTTCTTATATTTTCACCAATATTGCTGTTATAGCTTAGATCTTTTGTGAGCTACTAGATATGCATTATGTGAACACGAAGATATCAAAAGGTCATTTTTTTCCAAAATGTCAGATAGCACCTTTTCATTCCAAGGGGGCGATATACAGGCACCAGTACTTTATGCTTACTGCCGGTATTTTTATCAGAACATTTTATAACAATTATACAATCATGTATGTCACATCGACACATTTTCCCGACATTGACAGGTTTATGTATATATATTTGTGTTCAAATGGTAAACCCATTATCAAAAATTCAAACCGACACACATTAACAAATATACAGTAATGGATAATTTTGCCCTGAATGTTCTGTTGGCCACTTTTGATTTTAACAACTATACATTCCACTTACTAAATAAATACGCATGCTGTCGCGCGGGCATCAGTCACGCAAATAAAAACATATGAAGGAATCTACAAAGTACGGTTGATAAATGCGTATATTTATAAAATTTGAAGAAACTTATATAACAAATCAGTACCGGCAGTAAATTCATAGACAGGATCGAGACGGGTATCAGTACCGGCAGTAAATTCATAGACAGGATCGAGACGGGTAGCCCACACAATAACTTTTTTAAGCGGACACACCTAACAATATCTGCCCTCTCGGTGTGGGGGCAATGGCGCGGTGGGCACCCGAGGGAGTGGAGGTCGGCGCAGGATTTCCCCTGCTAGTACGAGGTACATGTAGACAAGGTCCGTCAGTCATATTGGCTACACAGGAAAACGTTCCTCCCGCTTTCTGAGATGTAAATTTAATTTTATTCCGAGAGTCCGGGTACGGACAGTCGATTTTTAATTTGTTTAAAACTCCCCAGGGGTGTCCGACAACCCACTAGACACCATCGGGCGCTGAAGTCATTGATATGTGCAGCCATAGGCCTATCCAAATTCTAACCAAATTCAGGTCATTCATTTCTACAGAAAATAATGCATTTGTTTCTATCACAGATTGTTTCAATTTCAAACACCAGGAATGTCGTTTAGTTGTTTGTGTTTGGTCTTTGGTGAGTGACGTAATGTCTACATCAATACATGACGTCACAATTAACTGTTACGTAAATAAAGTCAATTACATTCTGAACTAAATTCTCAAATAATTACAATGTATGTTTCTGACGGTACATGTATATGCATAATCTGTGATAGTTTTCGGTAGTAGCAAATTACGAAGTCACGTGTCGGCTAATTATAGATTTAACATTGATAGTGGGGCGTTTGGTTTGTTCACTACGTGCACATAACATAGTTGTATTCTGTTCAATGTTTAATAGTATTCATACTAACACTTGTAGATACATTTAGTGCAACTTATCAGCAAATACAGTTTACAGCAAGCACAGTCAATGAGTATATGAATACGCAGTTCTACTGTAGGCTGTTGTGTTGCATTGTACAAACGTCAGCGTTTCCATAACGTCATTTCTGGATGACGTTACTTTTGTTTCCTTGCGTGATTGACATGGTGCTACAAAAAGTGAGATCAAACAAAAACTATGAAACATATTTGCATTTTCTTTTCAGCATATTGTTTTTGAAAGGTGTCCGCATCAAAAAATGTAAAAAAGTGCAAATTGAAAATTTTGTCATTAAGGCTGGTTTTCACAGAGCGCGGCCCATATATATAATACAAGGGCTAATGTCTTTTGATATCAATATTACCAGTTAAGGCTAGGGAACGCGTAGGAATCCCGAGACTCGCCGACCAATTCCTACTAGTTGAGAGCTGAGTCGGGTTAACTTGATATCAAAGGCACTAGCATGGTATTATAGTTAGCAGGTAATGCTTGACGCTGGAGCTAACTGGTATGTCGTTGAAAGGAACGCAGGATTTGTTTATGTCCTGTCATTAAACTGACGTCAACCAGAAACTTCATATGTGACATCGTTCGACCAATGATACGTCAGCGAAGATTATTTTTGAATTCATTGTGACCGGTTTTGGACACTGTCCGATTATCGAGAA
>JAQRGA010001091.1:0-13009 GCA_029237695.1 Conchocele bisecta
GATAGAAAATAAAATATTTTTCTAAAAGAATAACTTTGGCACTAATTTTTATCTTACTTCTAACTTTTATATTAATATCAAGTATCTTTAGTCTACAAATTATTAATTACGATTATTACACTAAAGAATCATTGGGCAATAAAATGCGCATACTACCGATTGCTCCAATGCGTGGTAAAATATTTGACCGCTATGGTGAAATCATTGCTACAAATCAGCTTTCTTATAAACTCACACTTACCATTGAAAAAATCAAAGATATTTCCACAACACTATTGTCACTTAAAAAGTTTGGTTTAATTAATGATAAAGACATTAGCACTTTTAAAAAAATAAATAAGCAGTATAAAAAATTTCACAGTATCCCGTTAAAACACAAACTAAGTGAAGGACAAGTAGCAAAATTTTTAGTTAGCAACCAATTTATTGGTATTAATATTGAGCCTTATTTTCATAGAATCTATCCTAATAATGATTCTAGCGTACATGTGACTGGCTATATATCAAGAATGAATAAAAAAGATAATGAGCTCTACGATAAGAAAAATTATGCAAATACTTTTTTTGTTGGAAAAACTGGCATTGAAAAACAATACGAAACTTTATTACATGGAAAAATTGGTAAGAGGCAAATTGAACGCAATGTTACAGGTCGAATTATCAATACAAAAAATATTCAAAAGCCAAAACAAGGTAGCGATTTATACCTCAGTATTGATTTAGAATTGCAAAAAAAAGCAGAATCTCTGCTCAAAGGTAAACGTGGCTCTATTGTAGCAGTTGATACCACGAATGGCGAAGTATTGGTAATGGTAAGTACTCCTATTTATAACCCAAATTGGTTTGTTAATGGCATTTCATATAAAAATTACGAAAAACTACAAAAATCAAAAGATATTCCACAGCTAAATCGTGCTATTCAGGGATTATATCCGCCAGGCTCAACCATTAAGCCTATGGTTGCATTGGCAGGACTTGAACAAGGAATAATCACTTCTCATAGTAAAACTTATTGCCCAGGTTTTTTCAAACTACCAAATGTAGCACGTAAATTTAATGGCTGGAAGCGCAGTGGACATGGTGTGATAAATGTTAAAGATTCCATTGCACAATCTTGCGATGTATTCTTTTATGATCTAGCTGATAAGATTGGCATTAATGGCTTACACGATAGCTTAGAATATTTTAATTTTGGCAAAATACCTATTAAGATTTCATAATTGGGAATATGTAATTTGAAGGCATGAGGACGAACCATTTATGCACCCACAAAGGTACAGCAGAAAACTCAACAAAGATTTGAAGTTACACTTAGCAGGGAAAAACAGGTTACGCTCAAGTATTTAGTTTAGGTGTGACGAGCATTATTGCGCAATTTAGATGAAACGCTTGCGAGACCATGCGCTATTCACTGGGTTTGCACCTATTAAAAACCCAAAAATTGCAATTGCTGTAATTGTGGAAAATGCAGGTAGTGGTAGCTCAGAAGCAGCGCCACTCGCTAAAGAAGTTCTAGATTTATACTTTGAAAAACAAGCTAAGCATTAATCGCAGTTTTCATCGTTTGCTCATCAACAGGAAAAGTGAGCGCCGTATCTATTTTTTTTTATTATTTAACGCTGTTTTAATTGCTCAAGTTGAGTTTGATTGGCCTCATCATAAAGTATTATAATTCTCACACTAGGAGAATGACTTTCAAGTGTGGCCAATAACGATTCAATATTGCTCACGCGATCACGAAATTCTGGATTGTAACTAAATTCTGCCACTAAAACATCATATTGATTTTTATTAGCTAATTTAATTGCCTTTCTTTGTGAGTTCTCAAAATTAACATCAAATCCCATATTTAAAAATAATTTGGTAAAGTCATCAAAGCCGCCATTATCAATAAAAAATAAAAGTCTATTATTCACCTTGCATCCCGTGGAATGATTTTTTAAATTCTATAAAAGCATTGTTTTTAATCGCCTCTCTTATGTCTTTCATTAAATTTTGATAATAATAAAGATTGTGAATGGTATTAAGCCGCGCTCCTAAAATTTCATTTTTACGTTGTAAGTGATGTAGGTAAGCACGAGAATAATTTTGACAAGTATAGCAACTACAGAGCTTATCTAATGGATTAATATCTAGTTTGTATTGTGCATTACGAATTTTTATGATACCACTTGAGGTGAATAAATAGCCATTGCGCGCGTTACGCGTTGGCATCACACAATCAAACATATCAATGCCACGTTCAACTGCCTCCACTAAATCACTTGGTGTGCCTACGCCCATTAAATATCTTGGTTTATTGTCTGGTAATTTATCAGGTAAATAATCCAAAACATTAATCATTTCTTCTTTTGACTCGCCAACACTAAGACCGCCAATTGCGTAGCCATCAAAGCCAATATTTATTAAAACTGCGGCTGATTCACAGCGTAAATCTTTATACATACCGCCTTGTACGATGCCAAATAATGCATTCTCATTGCTTAACAAATCATATGCATCTTTTGAGCGCTGTGCCCAACGTAATGATAACTGCATAGATTGTTCTGCTATTACTTTATCAGCTGTATAAGGTGTACATTCATCAAAAATCATTGCAATATCTGAACCTAAGTCATACTGAATTTGCATAGATTCCTCTGGCCCCATAAAAATTTTAGCACCATCTTTTGGTGAACGAAAATCAACACCTGCTTCGCTAATTTTTCGCATATCACCCAAACTAAATACTTGAAAACCGCCTGAATCTGTCAAAATAGGTCCTTCCCAATGCATAAAATTATGCAACCCACTATGCGCCATAATCACATCAGTGCCTGGAGTAATTGCCAAATGAAAGGTGTTGCCAAGAATAATTTGTGCACCAATATTTAGAACTTCTTCAGGTGTCATTGCTTTAACCGTACCATAAGTACCAACTGGCATAAATGCTGGCGTTTCAACCACGCCTCTATCAAATATCATTGCACCTCTACGGGCTTTGTTATTTATATTTTTTAAATTAAATTTCATAATTATATGAAAAAAAAATTAAAAAATAAATTTTATATAATATTGAATGTTTGTTTAATATGCTCAAAATCGAAACCTCTGTATTGCAGAAACCGCTGTTGTTTGGCTTTCTCTTTATAATTTTTTGGCACTTCTTCACCATATTTTGACACTCTGACTTGTTTTGCTAAAGCAAAGAAATCATATTCAGATAAATCAAAATTTTCGATGCCTCGTTGCTTTAAATCAATGGCTATCTTGACAGGTCCTTTGCCTTGATTAAAGCGCATCTGAATAAACTCGCTGGAAAAACGCTCATCAGATTGATAATTTTGACTTTTGAGTTTTTCCAACGCTTGCTCTACTTCATATTCTTTATAACAACTTAAGAGTTTTTTATAAAGCTCCAAATAAGAATGCTCGCGTCTAGCGAGCATTTCTAAAGCATTGTCATAAGCCGTTTTACTTAGAGATAGCATTTTGTTTTATATAATCTTCTCTGGTGCCAATATTTTTTGCTTAATTTTTGCCTCTAAATCTGCACTCATTTTTGTATGTTCCTTCAAATAATCGCGTGCATTATCTCTACCTTGAGCTATTCTTTCACCTTTGACGCTATACCATGCACCAGATTTTTCTACAAAACCATGTTGCACACCTAAATCAATAATTTCACTTTCACGAGAGATTCCTTCATTATAAAGAATTTGAAACTCTGCTTGTTTAAATGGTGGCGCTACTTTATTTTTTAATACCTTGACACGAGTTTCGTTGCCTAATATTTCATCACCTTTTTTAATTGCACCTATTCGACGAATATCTAGGCGCACCGATGCATAAAACTTCAATGCATTGCCTCCTGTAGTAGTTTCAGGATTACCAAACATAACGCCAATTTTCATACGTAATTGGTTAATAAAAATTACCATAGTATTAGTTTTTTTAATGTTAGCTGTTAATTTTCTTAATGCTTGAGACATTAGACGCGCTTGCAATCCCATATGTGACGCACCCATATCGCCTTCAATCTCAGACTTTGGTGTAAGCGCAGCAACCGAATCAACCACCACAATATCTGTGCCGCCTGAACGCACTAATATATCAGTAATTTCTAACGCTTGCTCACCTGTATCTGGTTGAGAAATCAACAATTTATTCGTATTAACTCCGAGTTTTTTAGCATATTGAGGGTCTAATGCATGCTCTGCATCAATAAAAGCTGCCGTACCACTAGTCTTTTGAATTTCTGCAATTACATGTAACGCTAAAGTAGTTTTGCCTGATGACTCAGGCCCATAAATTTCAATTACACGCCCACGAGGTAATCCACCAATACCAAGCGCAATATCTAAACTTAAACTACCTGTAGAAACAGCTTCAATGTCAGTATTATATCCTGAATCACCTAAAAACATAACTGAGCCCTTTCCAAATTTATTATCAATTTGCGACAATGCTGCTTTTAGCGCTTGTTTCTTTTGTGCATCCATTATGATTCTTCCTTAGGTAAAATATAATTGATTTTACGAGTAATTATAACTATTGTGGCAACTTTTTCAACAAATGACACGCGATTTATGTCGCTAGCGCTTAAACTTGCTCGCAAAGGTAGGTACGGTGTTGGGTCTAATCCTATGGTGGGCTGTGTAATTGTTAAGAATAATAAAATTATAGCTCAAGATTATCATAAAACCTTCGGTGAAGCTCATGCAGAGATTAATGCATTGGCGCAAATCAACCACCAAGCTGATGGCTCTACACTGTATGTAACTTTAGAGCCATGCACACATCAAGGCAAAACACCGCCATGTACTCAAGCCATCATTGACGCAGGTGTAAAAAAAGTTGTAATTGCTACGCTTGATCCTAACCCTATAATTAATGGCAAGGGTGTGGCAATGCTGGAATATGTTGGCATTATTGTTAAAATTGGCTTGCTTAAAGACGAATCTAGAAATATCAACCGCAGTTTTATCAAACGCATGGAAACAGGCTTGCCTTTTGTTACTTGTAAAATAGCCATGAGTATAGATGGCAAAACCTCTATGGCGTCTGGACAAAGCAAATGGATTACTAGTAAAGAAGCAAGACATGATGTGCAAAAATTACGTGCAAAAAATCAAGCTATACTCACTGGCTCTGGCACAGTATTAGCAGATAACCCATCAATGACAGTTCGTCTTGGTAATATTAATAATACGCCACTTCGCGTTGTTATTGATGGCAAAAATCAAATTACTGACACTACGCTCAAACTATTTTCCAATAATGCTAATACTAAAATTTTCAATAGCAAGAATACTCAACTAAATAATGCTGGAAAGTTAGATTTACATCATGTCTTAGTGCAATTAACTCAGCAAAATATTAATAGCGTATTACTAGAAGCAGGTCCTAAGTTAATTGGTGCTATGATAAAAAAAGGATTGGTTGACGAATTTATTATATACATTGCACCTATATTAATGGGTAGCGATGCCATTTCAATGATTAATATTGCCATTCAACAAATGGATAAATGCTTAGTATTAGATATTAAAGATATTAGAATGGTAGGTAAAGATATTAAAATAACGGCAACACTAAAATGAATGGGTCATTAAATAATAAAAATATTATCTTAGGCGTTAGTGGATCAATTGCTGCTTACAAAGCGCCAAATATTGTGCGTCGTTTGCAAGATTTAGGCGCAGAAGTACGTGTCATACTTACCAAAGGTGGGTCTCAATTTATTACTGAATTATCGTTACAAGTAACTTCAAAAAATAAAGTATATAATAATTTATGGGATAAAAGAAGCTGAACTTTCCATAAGACATATCGAACTGGCTAAATGGGCGGACACAATATTAATTGCACCAGCAAGTGCTAATACCATTGCCAATCTTACTTTGGGTAAGGCGAGCGATTTACTTGGCAGTGTCATCCTAGCAAGTAATTGCCCAATATTCATTGCATCTGCCATGAATCAACAAATGTATACTTCTAATAGCGTACAGGCAAACTTAAAAAAATTAGCCAAACGTCAAATTTTAATTATTGCGCCAGAAAGTGGTTGGCAAGCATGTGGCGATATCGGTGAAGGTCGCTTAGCTAAGTCTAGTTATATCGCTCAAAGAGTTGGGAATATTTTTCAAAATACTAAACTTAGTGGTAAAAAAGTCCTAATTACCTTAGGCGGAACTATTGAAGTGATAGATCCTGTTAGGTATCTATCAAATCATTCTAGTGGTAAGATGGGTTCAGCGCTTGCAGATGCTTGTATTGAGTCTGGTGCACAAGTAACATTAGTACATGGTAATATCAATGTCACACTTAATCAAAAAGCACAGATAATATCAGCAATGAGCGCTAAGGAAATGTACCAATCGGTAATGGATAATATTGCCGGACAAGATATTTTTATTGCTTGTGCTGCAGTGAGTGATTACTCAATGAAAAACATTGAAAAAAATAAAATTAAGAAAACTGAAAGAACACTAGTTTTAGAATTAACACCCACTAAAGACATTTTAAAAAAAGTATGTGAATTAACAAAAAAACCTTTGTGCATTGGTTTTGCTGCAGAAACACAAAATTTTATTAAAAATGCCAAAAACAAATTAAAAAATAAAGGCTGTGACGCCATTATTTTAAATGACGTTTCCAAGAGCAATTTAGGATTTAAAAGTGATGAAAATGAGGTGTGATTGTTTAGATCAATAGATAGTATAAAAAATAAAAAAAAATAGCAAAACAAAAAACTAGGTCGGGAAAAATCATTTGGAAATACTAAGTGAGAAATTTTTTTTAATACAAAAAAACCTTGTTAAATCATATCAACAGTGGTACCAACAAATATGGGATAACGCTGTTAATATTCTTTATAAAAATATAGGTTGCGAATCTAGGACTTTAGATGGCAATGTGTATAGAAATAATTTTTGAACAAAAATCAATTGCACTTTATTTTTTTTTAATTAAAAATCAATAAATTTTTTTTAATTTATAGGGGAAAACTTTATAAGTTTTATGTATTAAATTGGAAATTTCATAGAATATTAAATAATTATAAACTTATAAATTTATAAAATTTATAAAATTTATAAAAAATTATGACATCATTTTATCGCCACTATTTGTGTTAATTTACGCCATTAGTTTCTTACTCGGAATTGGGTTATTTTCATTCAAAAGTACACTGCAAATAAGCCCTGTGGAATGGCTGATATTTTTCACGATATTTCTAACAATTTTAACGACATTTAAGCACCATAAAATACTGTATTTAAATTTAGCTATTTTAGTACTTGGTTTTATTTGGATGGGATTTATATCAACACAAGTTTTAAACACTCAAATTCAGGATGATTATCTTAATAAGCCAATTCTTATTAAAGGTGAAATTGTGGAATTACCAAAGAAAACCTTAAACAGTACAAAGTTTATTTTTAAGGCAAGTTATCCCATACAAGGACGATTAAAATTAGTATGGCGCAGTCATTATAATAATCAAACTACCTTATTCAAGGTGCCTAATTTGCGTGTAGGAGAATCCTGGCAATTACTCTTAAAATTAAAACACAATAATAGTTATCAAAATCTAAGTAGTTTTGATTATGAAAAATGGTTATTCTATAAACGCATTGATGCTACAGGTTATGTGCGTACTTCAATTGATAATAAGCGTATTAATGCCATTGGCAACACTTTGTCAATAGATAGAATTAGACAAGATATCCGCTATTTACTATCGCCATTTTTGGAAAAAAAAGAATTTGGTGGTGTAATTAATGCATTAATTATAGGCGACCGCTCTTTAATTCCTGATGTACAGTGGTCATTGTTTAAATTACAAACACCACTCATCCTTTGTAGTGTAATTCTGGAATGCATATTGGACTTATCTGGCCAGGTCAATGTTCGAGCTAATAAACAATTTTTGAATGGCGCCATTGTCCCACGCTTTAAATCATAATAATTACCTGCAAAGATTGCAGCTGCTTTACATTTGGGATTATTAAAATCTGGCATTATTATATACGTTTGATCTTTCTGGCTTTCAATTCCAACAGTCCGTCGCCTTTATTAAATGGTCAAGCGTAGTATTTAAATCAAATTAATTTTCTTAAACGGTCCACAATAAAATATTTGGCCATTAATAAAATGGTATAGCGTTATAACTAAACATCAACATTACAATAAATAACCCGATTAAGGTATTCTTAGTATTGGAGGGTTTTTTGGCTATAATCATTTTTATGGTAGTAGCAAGTAATTATCTATGGCTTCCGCACAACAATCAGAATAAATAAAAGCTCTTGGCATATAAAAATCGCCCTAATTTTAATATACAGGTTACACATTAGTTTTTCCTTACATTACCACTTACCAATCTGGTTTTTTTCTTCTACTTATCGGTTTAAATATTTTATCGCCATTGCCAAATTTAATTAGCCAGTTCCATATATTTAGTTTTATTCAACACCACAATTCCCGCCTAATCAATAATTGGTGCATTATTAACTTTTAGTGGCCTTACTGATTTATCAGAAATAAGTTTTTTCATTGCTAATAAGTCATTGATTTATCTATCTATTTTTCTAAAACAATTACAACAATTTGATTTTAATCAATGGAATTACACGCAAACATCATTGACAGATTTGACATTTTTTATCTTTTTAGTATTTATTATTATTATTCCAAAAGAATTAAAACTTCGTTTGTTATCTATACCTATTTTAGGCTTAATTCTATTTGCACCTAATCCTAAAATAGATAACAATTCGGTGCTAATTACTACACTTGACGTGGGCCAAGGGTTAGCTACTATAGTACAAACCAGAAACCATGTTTTATTATTTGATACTGGTGCTAAATATCCTTCTGGCTTTAATCTTGGAGAGAGTGTAATTACACCTTATCTTCGTGCAAAGCATATTCAACATTTAGATAAAGTTATTATTTCTCACGATGATAACGACCATATTGGTGGACTTAATAATATTTTAAAAAATTTTAAAATAGACGAGATACTTAGCTCAATTCCTGAAAAAATTAGAACGACTTTTATTTGTCAAAAAGGGACAAAATTGGAAATGGGATGGTTTATGGGATGGCGTGATATTTGAAATACTAAACCCTGATAAAGATACAGACTTAAAGAATAATAATGCTTCTTGTGTACTTAAAATCTCTAATAGGAAACATAGTGTACTACTTACTGGAGATATTGAGAAGAAAGCCGAATATAATCTTGTACAAAATAATAAAGAAAAACTCAAAAGTACCATTATGTTTGCACCACATCATGGTAGCAAGACATCTTCAACACAGGAATTCTTAAATGCAGTATCTCCGTCATTGATTGTAGTATCTAATGGCTTTAATAATCGATTCAAACACCCTGCTAAAGCTATTATTAAGCGCTATCAATCCAATGGAATTAAAGTATTAAAAACCAGTTGTTCTGGTCAAATTGATATTTTGCTTAATAATACAATTAACATAAAAGAATATAGAAAAGAATCTGCACATTACTATTTGCGTCAATGCAAATAATTAATACGGCTAGACTGATGGCTGCTTAACAACGTATTAATTTCATTAATTAATTGTTGATTTGGGGTAACGCAATATGTTGTATTTAATAGTAAAAAACCTATAGATTGTTCAACCTTATAATGTAGTATAACTGGGCATTTACCCTGGTTTTTTTTAAGAACTGTTGAAAGTTTTTCAAATAATGATGAATGTTGATTATTAGAATTATATCACAGTTTATTGCATTATTTTTCTTTACACCACATCTATGTTTTTCAATGTTAGTAACCACAATTGCCAGCCATCACGATAATCATCTCTTTCTATTTTTCCAGAAACCAAAAAACTACGGTATCTACATAGAGCATCATCATAGATTCTCGGCATTTTTTCTGCTCTGAATACTTTGGGAAAAATAATTCATTTAATGGTTGCTTTATTATCCTCAAGTGTAATTGAAGGCCATTAAATTGCCATTCTTGTACTTTCTATAATTACACATAGAAAGAATAGTCCTAATAATCGTTACTGTTTTTTATTCCTATAAGCACTGTCTCACTAGGTAATGTGGCAGAAATATATTGTAAATCAGACTTGTATTCATCTGTTGGTGATTATTAAAAATATAGCCATTGTCACTCTTTTCAAAATGCAGTATTTGTCTAAATGAAAAACTTGGTGTTAATAAATAGTTCGTCTCATATTCATTACACTCTAACACATTAGTAAACAAACCACTTTGCCCACTTAAATGATCATTTTGTCGTTGCTCAGCTTGTCGCATTGCACTAGGATAAGTATTAATCAAAATTGCCCTATCAATTCTAAACTCATCTAAAGCGCCACTATAAATTAAAGCCTCTAAGGCACGTTTATTAAGAGTTCTCTTTTCTATACGCATACAAAAATCAAACAAATTTTGGTAATCTCCGTTCTTTCTACGTTCAGCAACCAAGGCTTCAGCTAAAGACTTGCCAACACCTTTAATAGCGCCCAATCCATAAGTCAGTGTTTTGTCATTCTTGAATACTTAATTTCATTCTTACATAGATTCTAAGTCCATTTGGACCTTTAGATGGTGAACCTGCAATGAACTTGTGTTTCCCCATCAGTAAAAAAAACCTAACCTATCTCTGGTCAGTCATCAATTCGCCTGAAAGCACAGGATGCCATAAAGCAGCGGGATTAGTGCACCCTTTAAGCCAAGCTGTTTGATATTGATATATAGGCATATGCTACCGAGTGTGACTTATTAAAGCCATAACCTGAGAATTTATCAATTAAATCAAAAACTTCATTAGCTTTAATCTCGTCAATATCATGTTTAGCCGCACCCTTAACAAATACATCTCGTTGCACGTCCATTTCTTCAACAATCTTTTTACCCATTGCCCTACGCAATAAATCTGCTCCGCCAAGTGAATAATCCGCCATCACCTGTGCTGACTTCATCACCTGTTCTTGATATAAGAATACACCATTAGTTGGCTTTAAAATATCTTCCAACATTGGGTGTGGGTATTTCGCTTCTTGCTTGCCATGTTTTACATTGATATAATCATCTACCATGTCCATGCATCAAGATGGACCTGAGGGCGATATAAAGCAAACGCATTGCTACAAATATCTTCAAATGAAATCGGCTTGCAACTTTCTTTAGATAAACTACGCCATACCATTTCAGACTCTAACTGAAAAAGACCAGTAGGTGTCGCAACGCTGCAATAAATCATAAAACACCTTTAGCATCTAATAACAAAGCATCAATATCAATCAGTTTCTTCGCTTAAAATCCCTATTTGCATTAAATAAGTTTTTTAGGTTTTATCAATTACTGTTAAGTTTGACTAAACCTAAAAAAATCAAAACTTTTAAACTAACCCGAAGTGGCTTCAATATCTTTTCATATCAAATTGTGACACAACACTATCTTTTTTCTTTACTAGCCTTGTAGACTGGACATATAAAAATTCAGCTAATTTTTACTTTGGATGCAATTCAATACCAACCGCAGCCGCGTGTTGTACTGGACATTTGCGCACTAAAGCCTTCTAACTGTAAAGATAGATTCTATTAGCGTTGTTACCCGGGGGGGCTTTCATCAGAGTGATTATTTCTATTGATAAATTCTTTCGAGGGAGCCAATTTGTCTTTATTTTGCTTGGAGATTTCATCCTATGGAATAAAAAACGACCTAATGCCACGTGATAGATTGATTTTTAAATCATTTGGAAGAGATTTAGTAAATACGATCACTTAAAAGCCATAAGGATTGCCCTAAAACAAAAAACGTCCTACAATCACGCACTACTCCCATTAGCCGCCATTAGTTGCCATAAGTAATATCTGCGATTTTTTTTTTACTTTGTTTTCCAGGAAACCAATATTTTTGCGCTACATTACTTCTAATTACTTCATCACGACTGATCGGTGCCAAAAATCCACATCAAAGTCTGGGGACATAGACAAACCACGTTCAGGATTTAAAAATTCTTTCAAATAAAAATAATTCATGCTTAATCGGGTCAATAAATTGGTAATTACCAAGCGCATTACCGCTACCAGCGGAAACCTGAATCCAGATCCACGACCAGGTACCAACTGGTATGCCATTAATCTTTAGGACCAAGCGAATAAATAAAATCAGCATAACAATTAAAAAATAACCAGAGAAGGTATCATTTGCACAATCACTGAAAGTTCAAAACTGTAAGCGTCCCATCATTAAATCTTAACGTCTAACATCCAACCATCTTTAAAGCGCTTATCCAAGCCTAACTTTTGATTCTTGCGAAAAGAAACTCCGCCATACTAACGCCGTTGCAGGCACAGTGGGAAATTTGGCAAAATAATTCTTTTTGTATTTAATTCAAAATGCACCCATTACAAAGCGCTTAGCGAATTTGAATGAGTATTTACTAATAACTTCAGGTAAAATCAGAAAACAATTGCAATCATTTTCTCCATTCGCCAAGATTTTAGATTACTTGCTCTTCACAATAGTGTTTTTCACGTTCTTAGCATCATTCTTAATAAACCACCATGAGAAATACAGATGCGCGCCTCATGTGCCTCAAATTCATTTTTTTCTAGGAAAACCACATCATTAGTTGTTACTAATGGAATTGTTAAGCTTCCAAACCTAATTCAACACAAAGGTGTAAAGTGTTGTTCGTCTATGCAATACGGTTTGTTGCGTGTTGCACCGCTTACAAATAAAACCTATCTCCAAAGTGTAGTTTTCCAAATTAATCGCTTTTTTCTTTGTTTTTGCCTTAGGTTTTTGATTCTTTTCAATTAGTGCTTTGCGCTAGATTTCACTATGGATCGCTGGGTTGCAATCAATATCAACCATAATTGTACTGGAATTGAATTGTTCACAGCACTAATTGCTATTGCGTCATTTGATACCACCCCTTATCTTTTCAGATAAGATAAAGAAATTAATTCAGATAGATTTAAAGGTAAGCCTTGTTGATTTTGACAAGAGCAA
>JAQRGA010001093.1:0-11340 GCA_029237695.1 Conchocele bisecta
AACGCAGATCCGGACGGCGGACGGACAAAGCGGCAACAGTATGCTCCCCAAATTTTGTTCCAGTATAAATATTAAATGAACAGAACATACCTTTATTTTAAAGTGGAATACATCTTAGGCCACACGTACAAGGTGGCATAAGAGACGGTAAAGTATACATGTGGACAAATTAATGTAGAGTCCCTGTATGGGATAAGAAGATACCTCCCCAGCTCAATGGTATTGCTTGGACAGTTCTTTTCCCATGCAAGTTCTCCAAATATAGTGACGTCTTATATCTATCAGAGATGGCCAAATATGCCAGTCCTGCCAGTCCCACTGACAAAAATTGCTTGGGACCGACAACTTTCTAGATCTGGCAGACCCATTGTCTGACAAAAAATAACAGGCTGTTGATAACATTGTGTTGCCAATGTTGTCATTTGCCAATTTAAAGCCTGGAAATAGTTAATATGTCAATTATGGTTGGATAGTAATTGTACATTTTCTTCCATTATTATGTGGGACTGACAAGAAGGTGGTGGGACTGGCAACTTCTGGCATCATGGGACTGACAAGAAAATAAGTTTTTCCTCCAACTCTGATCTATGCTGCAGGGGTCGACACTAACTCATTTTGACAGGTAGTCCGCAGGACTGGTGACTTCAAAAATGTACCAGTCCTCCTTGAAATTTACCAGTCCTCCCAAGTTTATGTATAGAATTTTTACCATCCCAATTGAAATTTTACCAGCCAGAAAAGCGACCGAGAAACTAATTGTTAATTTTTTTCTCAAATAAAGTGAAGTTTACATGATATTTAGGTTATTTTCACAATTAGGGACGACTTTCAATGGAAATATAGCATGTGGAATACCTGAAAAGTTGGATTTGAAAAGTAAAAAAAAACAAAACAGGTAGGCACCGGACTGTGGGACAGGCGTTAGTGTCGAACCATGTGCTGTTCAAACTAGACTAGTGGAACTATAATAGGTAAAGTTAAACCATTGCAGTCGGAATACGACTCCAGCGGTATCTACATGTAAATTTGCTTTTTCCCCCCTATTTTCTTTCTTTTTTTGTCAAAAGTATATGTTGTGACCAATCATTTGAACCGTCTCGACGAGACGGTTCAAATGGTGGTCACAACATATACTTTGAATGAAAAATATTTTAGATTTTGCCAACAACAAAATGTGTTATCTTCAGCCTGCAATGGGTTAATAAGTAACATGTAAATGATATTCACTATACCACATCAACATTAATTTTAATGTGTCGAAAACAATTAAATCTTAGCAAATACAGACGACGCTGTTTAAAGTGGTACTATCAGGTTTGATGCGTAAAAATCATTATTAGCTCAACAAATTGGGGACATTGACACGATGAAAATGTCCAAGACCGCTTGTCGATTTTATCATCGGTTCCAACGATATTCTAGATTGTGTAACTAGTGCAAAACGGACAGTGACGCGCGTAACTGTCCGATAACAACGCTGTATTTTTATATTTGTGACGTGATTTGAGCATCATACAAATTTTTGGTGTGATTTTTTTCTGGTATGAAAAATTATAATAAATTAGGGACATGCTCTTTTGAGGTTTTGGAACTATATTTCACGGTGATTCCACATTTTGACATAAATGCCCTTTAGCAACACTGCATTTTTTTCTTGATGTGTTGCATTACACAATCTGGAATATCTTTGGAACCGATTATCCGATCGACAAGCGGTCTTCGACATTTTAATCGTGTCAATGCAGGGGCGGATCTCGCTTTTGGTGAACGGGAGGGTTGCCAGGAGCGGATGCATGTGGAAGTTGAGGTGCACGAAGAGGACCGATATGCTAGGAGGATCCGGGGGCATGCTCACCCGGGAAAATTTTGAAATGTAGATGCCCGCATGTGCAATTTAACGTATACCTGTAAAATCATACTTTGTAAATATTAGGATGATGAAAAATAGTATATTTTAGCTGAAATAGTTAGAATTAGATTATAAATTTTATAAAAAAAAATGCAGATCAAAATTATAGGTAAAATCATACTTTGGAGATATTAGGATGATAAAAATCGTATATTTTAGCCGGAAAATGTGATTACAATATGCACTTTTTTGTTAATTTCTCAACATACAAGAAGGTCTGATTCCATCAATTAAATGTATTTAGATTGCATAATTAATGTAATTTAATATTTTGCTAAAATGTTTGTGTTGTTAATTGTTAAGACTCTGACTTTAACTGATGAATGTCGATTCATAATAATGTTGGAGTGTTTGTGTTGTTGATTGATCACTGCCTCATATTTGTGAATGAAGACATTAATTCGGGTTAATTGGTATCGATTGAAGAACGTTTGGATGTAATTATGTCCGTGATCATAATGTGATCGCCTGACTTTGTCGTAATTTGTTTAACCTGAATGTGAAAGCAATAACAGATTGGCGTAATTTGTTTGATCAGGATATATACTGTTCGAAATGCAAGGATCGCCTGACTTTGTCGTACTTGCATAAAGATAAGAATATTATGCAATTTATATTGTTAATTATCGGTAATTTGAATATTTCAAGGGAGTCGGTCTGGACCTTGTGTATAGTCTTATAGTCTGTAAATATTGTATTGTATGCATTATGTGTGTTATTTCAAATAATAAAATAGAGGAATAAATCCTAAGGGGGTTAATGAGCAGGACCAACATAACAATACACCATATAAAACTACGGCACGGGTATAGCGGTGGTCACAGAGCCTTCAACTTATAAATGGGTACGTTTTGACTTACAATGCGGGTACGTTTTGACTTGGGTACGTTTTGACCAGCACCCAGTTATCTTCATCATCATGATGTTTGCATTGATTGCCGTTTTGAAAGTATTAATTAATGAGAAGCGTCTGCATGACGGTACCTGGTCATCTCGTACTCAGTCCATCTCGTACTCAGTCCATGTCGGTGTACGGTCCCCAAGAAAAACAATAACTACACAAATAAGAAAATAACACAAAATGCAACAGAAGCACCACAAAACATATCCCTCAAAAATAAATCCCTACGAAAACAACGGTCCTAGTACATGTAGTAGAAATGGAGAAACACAAAAACACGTCACAAGAAGACACGACAGCAAGGCTACCGCCTTGGAATTACGGTCAGTGAAGTAAATTCCACTGGGGGTTTGAAACCTGGCTAGCGCGGGCCCACGAACCTCCCACTTACCCGGCAATCGTGTCCAGAAGTGACAACACACGAAAGGTACAAAATGACAAGCAATACGGACGAACAACAGTCATTACAAACAAGAAAGAAAGTAAATAGTAATAAAACATATGGCACGGGTACAACGATGGCCGCAGAGTCACTAAAACAGCAGAACTGTTCTCCACAACCAGCGGCGTACCGTCATTGTGTATCGAAAAAGGTGTGACCGCAAACAAGTGCTATTTGACAATTAGCATCTTAGTGCATCATTTACATATTCAGTGTGTGTGCAGAAAGGAGCTGTTTGGCAAACATAACATATTTGCATGATATTAAAAGACAACTTGCATTGCGCAAAAAGGTGCTATAGTCACAAGAAGACACGACAGCAAGGCTACCGCCTGGGAACGGTCAGTGAATTAAAATCCACTGGGGGTGTTAACGCATATCCAACAACCAAGGCCAGCTATACAAATAACCCAACAATAGGGTCCCAGCAGGCCGCCCCCAACAAAGTTGGGACAAATCATACTATTTTTTTCCCTTTCAATCCTGACTTTTGCAGGCGGCATGCAGTTCCGTCGAGTCCGTGTGGCTGTAAAACTCAAGCATCAGTCAGTCAGTCATATGGTACTGAATACATGAAATTGCATGGCGTAAGTAACGACGGCACAGGCTCCATGACACCGGAGCCATAACCAAGTGATGTCATGATGCCGGGGTCGATGACACGAATAGAGAACAAATCATAATTTTCTACGTATTTTGATAAACAATGATATATATAGACGACAAATTGTATTGCCCACGCATGTGTTTCGACACTAGAAACGAAACTGGACCCTATTGAGTTTTCGAAGAGTGTAGCCTCTGAACAGCCTGCACATGTCTCCCGAGCTGATCATGAACAACTCTGTCAAAAACTCAATTAGACCCCTTTTCTCCTGATAATTGACTTGGTTTATATTAGTTAATGCCCACTTTCATATCTGTTGAACATAAAATACATTTTTGACCAAGTACGAGATTACCACTTACGATTATCAGAACATCGATTTTTGACACATTTTCTACCCATCTCTTATATTAAAATGGCATTAACATCATGTTTAAAGTAAAATATATGCTTAAAAGTTAAAAAAAAAAATATATATATATAAATATTGTTTTACTATGTAAATGTACTATGTGTACGAGACTGGGTACGAGATGACCAAAATGTTCGGACCTATGGGTACGAGATGACCAAACTGGGTACGACATGGACTGAGTACGAGATGGACTGAGTACGAGATGACCCGGAAGCTGCATGACTAAGCTACAGTGAGAGTCGTAACGCTGTTTCTGATTGGATATTAATCTTTTCGGAAGCTGGCAAAACGTAACTCGATTTGTAAACCTGTTTTTGAATGGATAATGTTTTGGCGGAAAAATTGTATTGCTCCCCGCGTGCTTTTGTAAGTCTTGATGGAAATTCTGGAAACGATGGAAATAAACAGACCCGCTGCATGGATAGAAGAAGGCTTGAGCATGTTGAGCGAAGAGGGGTTACAAGCTGTTGAAGGTATTCATCGTATTGTCTTTTCTATCAACTCTCCATTATGATGATAATTTCAAACGAAACCAAACTTATCTAAAACTGCAGATTTTCGGCATGAGCCTATTTCCGTCCCATATTTGGAAAATTGTTTAATATGCACATTATACTGCAGGGCAACCAAATTTATTATACAATTTAGCAATATTTATTGCATCATCTGCCATATGATGTCGGTTTTCGCCGAATAAGTTTACAAAAAGTCCTGCTAAATTTTGCCGGTAGACAGTCGATCACATGCATGCATGAATTACCGCCCTTGTCTAGCCAGGACAACACTTTCCGCAAATCGTCCCGTTGTATCTGTCACCAGCCAAAACCAAAGGTTAAGGTCAAATTACTTACAAATTTGTGTTAATTTGAAATATTTGCGTTAAAGTTTTCGGCTACCCAATATCTATGTAACCGTAAGTCCAATTGACTTCAAACTTCATATACTTCTTTATCATCATCCATATTTTCATTCTATACCATGCCCATGTCACCTTCAGGCCCAAGGTCAAGGTCAAATTACTTAGAAATTTGTGTTAAAGTTTTCGAAATATTTGCGTTGAAGTTTTCGGCCAACCAATATCTATGTAACCGTAAGTCCAATTGACTTCAAACTTCATATACTTCTTTATCATCATCCATATTTTCATTCTATACCATGCCCATGTCACCTTCAGGAAGGCCCAAGGCAAACTTCAAGGCCGTCAATTGGTCAAGGTCAAGGTCAAATTACTTAGAAATTTGCGTTAAAGTTTTTGAAATATTTGCGTTAAACTTTTTGGCTACCCAATATCTATGTAACCTTAAGTCCGAGTGACTTCAAACTTCATGTACTTCTTGATCATCTTCCATATTTTCATTCTATACAATATCCATGTGGCCTTCATGCCCAAGGTCAATGCCAAATTACTTGAATATTTGTGCTTCCTTTGATTGCTGTGTCCAGGCGGTGGCCGGGGGTATACGTCAGCCCCCGCTGACTTGCTCTAGTTTCATTTTATACCACACCCATGCGGCCCAGATGCCCAAGGTCAAGGTCAAATGACTTAGAAAATGTTTACGTTAAAGTTTTTCAAATTGCTGTATCTCTGTAACTGCATGGTATATCAACCTCAAACTTCATATACACATTGATCACCATCTATATTTTTATTTTATACCACACCCATGCGGCCCGGATGCCCAAAGTCAATTTCAAATGACTTAGAAGTTTTACAAATTGCTTTTTCTCTGTAACCGCTTGGGATATCAACCTCAAACTTCATATACACATTGATCAACATCAATATTTTCATTCTATACCACACCCATGCTGCCCGGATGCCCAAGGTCAAAGTCAAATGACTTAGACGTTTTACGTGAATTTTTTTAAAAATGCTGTATCTCTGTAACCCTTTGGGATACCAACTTAAAACTTCATATATACATTGATCACCATCTATATTTTCATTTTATAAAAATGTTCCCGAAGTTGTCTGACCTAGAACCCCACTGAAAAAGTCACTGGTATTCCAGTGGAATTCCACTGGATTCCAGTGGAATTTTGATATTCCAGTGAAATCACTGGTATTCCAGTGGTATTCCAGTGGAATACCAGTGATCATATTCCAATGCCACATATTCCAGTGGAATACCAGTGACATATTCCAGTGAGATTCCAGTGAGATGGAATTCCAGTGGAATACCAGTGATCATATTCCAGTGACACGGAATTCCAGTGGAACACCATGCAGTGACCATATTCCAGTGACTGGAATTCCAGTGGAATACCAGTGACCATATTCCAGTGACTGGAATTCCAGTGGAATACCAGTGACCATATTCCAGTGACATGGACTCCAGTGGAATACCAGTGACCACATTAATAATACATGGGATCTCAGTGAATACCAGTGAACACATTAATCATATTAAACATACATGGGAGTCAAGTGGAATACCAGTGAACACATCAATCATATTAAACATACATGGGATTCCAGTGATTTGACTATCATGGAATTCCAGTACAATTATAATATATCTATATTTAAGGTATACTATGGCATACTTGGCGCTATAATCTGGAAAAGATTATTGACAAACATATTTTAAAGGGGCATGCATAACAGGATTTAAAAAAAATATATATATAAACATGGACTTTCATCATGGCACTGCATAAGCGGTTTAATTGAAGATATATGACGATACTATGATGGCTGGGTTATTTATATTTTCACAGATATCGGTACATAAACATCAGAATTTGTTGTACGCAACAGGATATAAATCATACATGTATGTACCTATGGTGGAAATAGTAACAACCAAGCCATCCTAGTATTGTCATATATCTTAAAATAGACCACTTAATGCAGGGACATTTTAAATTCTGTTATGCCCCTTTTTATTCTATTTCTAAAATAAAATTCCAAATAATCAGAGGACAATTCTTTGTTTCCAGCACATTACAGACACAATTTTAATACTTACACATAAAAAACAAGCATATTAATATATAAAACACACAGACTGTGCAAAATACTGACAGACAGGCTGACAGACACATGGACGATTATGCATGCACATATGGGTTGTAGGAAATATTTTGGGTCTGTAGAGAGATAGAGGCCAAAAATAAGCGCCTGAAATACAGACATACAACAACAACAACAACCGCATTTTTTAAAAAAAGGCATCAGAAACAGAGTTATTTTGATTTAAAAACAAATTTAATGTAAATTAAAATCAAAACCACAGTAAGGGATTTCATAAACACATAAACTAGACTTCTAGAAATGATTGAGACTTATTGTTATCGTTTAAATCAATAAGGTAAGGATTTTGAAATTATGAAATAATTAACCAGTAACCGACTGGATCCAGTAACCCCAACTTGTGTGATATTGGGCTTCCACTCCCACTGTCTTAGAAATAGTAGAACATTTATTGAAGTTAATATATGTTAGTTATGAGTACTCTAATTACACTGCATTACATAAGAAGTATGACAGAGTATTCTTTCCAAATGTGCATTTGAAGCGTTCTTTGTTTACTTTCTTAGTTTCTACTTTGTGGGGAGTGACCTAAGAATTTTGCTATTACACCCTTTATAAGGTAAGTTTATGGTAATATTTTTGTGTCCTACTGTAAAATTGTCTCTCAATAACAGAATAGCAAATTATGAACACCCAACACCCGCATGTTTTTATCACGCCCGGCATTTGTGTTAAAAGTTTTGTTGGTATTCCACTGGCATACCAGTGGAATTCCACTGCATACCAGTGGAATTCCACTGCATACCAGTGGAATTCCACTGCATACCAGTGGAATTCCACTGTCATTCCACTAGTAACTTTGACGGCATTCCACTGGCTTACCAGTGGTATTCCAGCGGAATTGCACTGGTATATTCCAGTGGAATTTCACTGGTATTCCAGTGGCATTCCACCGGTAAATTTTGACGGTATTTCACTGGCATTCCACCGGTAAATTTCGACGGTATTTCACTGGAATACCAGTGGAATTCCAGTGGAATACCAGTGGAATTTCACTGGTATTCCAGTGGCATACCAGTGGAATTCCACTGGTATTCCAGTGGATTCCACTGGTAAATAAATTTTGACGGTATTTTCACTGGCATACCAGTGGTATTCCACTGGAATTCCACTGGTATGCCAGTGAAATACCGTCAAAATTTACCGGTGGAATGCCAGTGAAATTCCACTGGAATACCAGTGATTATTTTCAGTAGGGAAATATTCGTCAATTATGTTGAACAAAAGTGTCAATATCTCAGTAAATAGTTTACACAGCGTATCGGCGAATATATCATAGTGTAGGATATTCATTTCCCCAACTGTTGCGATAGGCGCCAATGATATATGAATGTTGACTGTTTCGCTAGAGTCCGTTATGTCAGGGCCGTCCAGGTACGGCCAACGGATTTCATACCGACCTTTATAGAGATAATAGGTATTTTAATGAATTTTTTTGTGGAATTTTTTTTTTCACTTATGAATTATTTTAGGCATATTTAATGTATATTGGATTATTTTATGTATATATAATGTAAATTTAATGCAATTAAAGGCCTAGGTCCGATCCTTCAACCTGTGCGTGGGGCCATCGCTGTGTCTTACAGACACAATTTTCTAGTTATAATTACCATCCAAGATGCCGTAACTTCCAGGTGCTATGTATACTGACCGACAAAAGAAACTGTGAGGTTGTGTACTGGGTGTAGTTTTAATAGCATGTGAGTCTCCATGTATGTTTACCCCAATTTTATATGTTTTCGCCTAACGTCACTTGTTGCCCTGGCTAGTACATGTACCACCAGACGTTTGGATGCTCAATGTTTTTTTTACTGATCCTACCCAGATATGATTGCTGTACACTAATTCACAATCATCACCGTAATTTTAGTCACATTAAACCAGAATAGGCAACACTACAACCTCACAGTTTCTTTTGTCGGTCAGCTATATATATAGTTTTGGGAAGGTGATGAATAGACGTTGTTACCATCAAAGTTTCAATTGTGCGGCAGCGGCAAGCAAAGGTGCATTACATCCGAGACACCCCTCGTACATATAACGATATATATCACATATTTATATTTCTGCCTATGCAGTTGTATGACGATATTTAAAATCAGATGTTAATGAGGTAATTCTGATCCTTGAATTTGTGAAATTGTCACTTGATTCTGATTAATAGAACATGTAGAATATAATAATCTACGGTATCCCCTACCAAGTGAAAGGGGGAATGATGGGGCCAAGTGATTTTGGTGTGATACGGGCATATTGATTTTGGTGTGATAAGGGCATGCTGTCTCTAAATTTCTGAGTTACAAGCTTCTGAACCACCATTTCATCATCATCCTCTACATACATGTAGAGCCACTTTGAGAATGCAACCTGTGATACACCCACACGCTTTCCGCAAAAAAAGTGCTCCCATCAAGCAAAATGTGGACACCCTATTTAAAAATCCTGGGTTATTGCCCGATCATCAACCTGAGCTTTTAATATTGTCAAAGGTGACAGCTAGCTGCGAATTCACCAATTAGATGTTTGGGATTACCTTAAATGTGATAGGAAAAAATAAAAAATATAAATAAAATGTCTTATGTGTCAACTAAATGTGTTATTCGCACTAATTGTATACCATTTGTATCCCTGGTTGAAAGTCTTTGGGGATACTCAGGGAACGAAAATTCCACTCGTCTCCGCTCGCCAATGGCGAGTGGGAATGCCTGCAGGACGAGTTGAAATTTCAAATGTTTGTATGTAAATGACTTATTTTTGCCATTTCCATCAAAATCAGGACGAGTGAATATTTGAAGAATTTTCTTTCCCTGATACTATATATTTGATGCGGTCACTAATGCATCCGCTGCCACCGCAGACATATTCTTGTTATGGGTGGAGGTTGGGAGCATGTGATGGGTAAATTTAACGATCGGCGTTCATCCTTACCGGAATGCCGACCTACATGGTTTGGCCCTCTTGTATCCCTTTGGCCCCTTTGGCCCCTGGTACTTGAGAGCTAAATCATGTTATGCTCCATTAAGAAGTAATAAGCTTATCATAGCTAATCATATTACTTTGGGGCTTGAGCTAAGTGACTCTGGTGTGGCATGGACCTGGCATCAGGTCAGGATATTCTAATTTCAGGGCTGAATATATAGTTTATGTAAATATTGAGCTCTGATTTTGGGAATTTCCCTCATTTTTTACAGGTTGAATACAGGATAATCCATCCTGATGGCCCGACCTTACATGACCCTGGCTGTTGATAGGCCGTTAAACACCAATAATCAATTAATCAATCGGAGCTTAAATAACGGAAATACCATATGGAATAAACTAAAAAAAATAATGTTTTTTGTTAATGGACATTACTGAATGTCCTTAAGTTTACTGATTGATGAATGTTGGAAAATGAGCCATGTCAGTTAGTTGGGGATGAATGAACACTCACGGGTCTGCCGGAATGTTTGTGTTCCTGCATTAACGTGAGGCAAGTTTTGTATTTTTATTTATACAGTCAGTCGCAAAAGTAAGTGTATGTATACATACATGTATGAAATGCCGATATTTTTGTCGTCTAGCAATTTTGATGACCCCGGTCTGGAGACCGGTGTCATATAGTGTTTGGACCGTCCGTGCGTGCGTGCGTCCGTGATTTTTATTTTTAGGGGTCATCTGTGGTCCGCTAGGCCACATTTTCTTGTTTTAATTTCGGTCAATTGGAGCAAGTTTTATATGAATGTACACATTTTATACAATGTGCACTGAAGCGTATCGACGGCATTCGCGGAAAACCCGATATCGATTTCCGTGCATGTTGCATTAATTATTAAAATGCCATGACGTCGGATGTTTTTTTATTCTTTGTAGTCTCTCAGGTAACGCCGAACAAAGTGCATTATAAAAATCACCACATTTGGCGCTGGGAATATGTGACGTTTAACAGAAAATTGGGCAACTGACGTCGTCGGGATGTTGCTTGACAGTAGAGCCTGGCAAGTCACTGCAGCCCATTTTAAAAGCTATCGACTGACGATACATTGTCCA
>JAQRGA010001097.1:0-10472 GCA_029237695.1 Conchocele bisecta
TCATCGAATATATTAAGTGGTTAGTTCTATATGAAATAATGCATTTTGGGAAAAATAAATGATTACTCCCTCAAAGTATACTTTGTTTGATAAGTATACTTTTCAATGTTGGTGAAATAGGATACTGGTCATCATATGATTTAAGGACCTGCACTATACCTGTAGCCGATTTAATCAAAATTGCAAAATATAGTTATAGAACTAACGACTGCATATACTTGATGACTAAAAGTATGCATAATTATTATACTGAATTTATTACATTATCACAGCCAAGCTGGCTGTGTTAATGTAATAAATTCAGTTTAATTAAAAGAATAAATGAACAATAATAAATTTATCCTTAAATTTAAAATTCTCCCTCTAAGTATACTTTGCTTGATAAGTATACTTTGCAATGTTGGTGAAATAGGCTACTGGCCATCATATGATTTAAACATAATTGCTTCCTAAATGTGATGGGATAACAAAATGTATAACATACAGTCTACACCCGTTTACTCAAAGTCCAGGGGACTGAGGAAAATACTTTGAGTTGACGAGTGTTCTTATATAGGAAAACATATACTTGGTACCAAGAATTTGAGTAATCAGTAGTTTGACTTAAGAGAGTTTGAAGTAACGAGTGTAGAACTGTATGTGACCACTGCCTTGTTACTGTAATCCTATACCTATACGGCACATGGAGTGGCCAACTGGGCCCATCTTTGAGTATTCAAGCGATTAGCTAGTTTCACCTCTTGTAGCGTTTGACAAAGACCGGAAAATGCAAAACATATCATGATGATCAGGTATAGAACGGGTCCTTAACGGGTCGCATAAACTGACCACGTACCTGCGTACTGTCCGAGTGGGTGTCTATCTAGGAATGGTTTGTTTTCCGGACTCGTTGCCAGGAAGTGTCGCCCCATGTCGGTCCACGTGACCGTCGGGTGTACCGTGTTGACCCTGATCTGTAAATGAACATCATGGGCGTTACCAGCTTTTTTGAAAAGGGGGCTCGACTTTCATCTGTGAAGCAACCGAAATATGAAAGGGATACCCTGTATGCCTTACATATTTATGTTGCTTCATAGCCGCGGAAAGTTTTTTTTATTTCCAGAAGCCAAATGCTGCTTTCGGGTATATTTTGAATAGCAACCTGACTAGCTCCTGGTCAACGAGGTTTGCGTCAATTTGAGAAGCATATTTTTGAAAACGTGCATACTGTCATACGTTTAGCGTCGCTTGACTGAGTTTTGTTGGTAGAACATTAGAATACTATAATGTCGGCTCATTCATGCATCAATAAGGCTATCGCGGACCTCTTGTATATAAGCAAAATCCTAATGGCTCCAAAAAAATGGGCTCGTACGAATCCATCGAAACTCCGCTGACGACGTCTTTGAGTTAGTTATTTATCTTATATTTAGGGTTAGGAATCGGCTCGAAGACATTCCAAACCCGGGCATATGAGCCCAGAAAATGTGTCCAGCCAATGGCCGTTGGCGCGTTTTCCTTTCCGAATTTAGTATTAGTTGCAATGCAGTCGAACTGTGTGCTTTGAAGTAAGGAAGGGGTTATGAGACGGTTAATTTAACTTAATTCGTTCATTCTCCTGCCGCACTGTTGTCAGTATGTCATAATAATTCCAGCACAAAAATACACAATTCCCTAACATTTGATTGGCCCGTAGCAAGTCTCTCTCCAAAATGTATATCCCAGTAAACTCCCACGCCGAACTACTTTCCGTAACTGTGAGGCACAGTTAAAATAATTCTTAAGAAAACGGAAAATAAACACATTTTCTTGATGAATTTATTTCAAATGCTGGAATTATAAGGAATGAATGGCCTTTTTGTTGAATTCATCGGGGATATAAACTTGGAAAAAGTCGCGGGAATACTGGACGAGGCCTTCCGGCATTCGTCCAGTATTCCCGCGACTTTTCCAAGTTTATACCCCGATAAATTCCACAAAAAGGCCATTCATTCCTATAATAAACTTGGAAAAGTCACAGGAATACTGAACGAGGCCTTCCGGCCTTCGTCCAGTATTCCCGCAACTTTTCCAAGTTTATACCCCGATAAATTCCACAAATAGGCCGTTCATTCCTATACCAATTCAATTCAATTCAATTCAATTCAATTCAGCCGTAACAGCGTTATTCTATGTAATGATGCTATCTGAGGGTTGGTCAGGGCGAAGCAGATCAAAGAGAGAAGGATCCATATGGGGTTCAATGTGTATGATCACGTGGTACTAACAACAACAACAAGTACTGAAACTTCCAGAATCCATCCGATTGAAAGTACGTATTCTTTTATTTTGTCCATATTACGTAACGGAATTTGATGAAATATGGCGCATCAAACGCGTCTTGTAAAGCTGCATTTGGTGGTCTCTGTATTATCGCCCAAACTTCTGTCGTTTTTGCGAAGAATCGATTTCCATGTCTCTGACACGGAACTCATTTCTTTGCAAAAACGACATAAGTCTGTGCCAAACTCACTGGACCACCAAATGCATCTCGTAAAGACGCGTTTGCTGCGCCATATTTCATCAAAATCCGTTGCATATTAAGGAAAATATCAAATAATACTTACTTTGGAGTGGGCTGATGATAGAGAAATGAGAGTTATGAGCCACCCCGACCCGCACTATATGTTGTATAGTAAAACCCGCAGTTCAATCGGTACACATTGTGGGTCGATATAATTGTACAACCAGTACACAATTCACGTCGATAAGTTAAACCTGTAATTGTGTATTGCGCAATGCGAGGCAATCAAACCTTCACGATGTAGAAGGAAAAGTGTTTTTTTTTGCATAAAAGCGCTTTGAGAGAAGAAGCCAATCAACTCTTATCACTAAAGCACATTTTATAAAATCAGCCAATCAAATGTGACATTGTTTTTATAACTGAAACATTTACCTATATTAATCATTATGCGAGTGATAGATACACAGCTCACATAACAAGGTTTAAGGAGATAATTGATAAAGCGTTACGTTTACCCGAAGCAGACGACAGACTTTTCCAATATTATCCACGCGAGATACCAAACAGTGCTGTACTATACAGATAAGTTAATACATTTGGTAAACTATATGCAATAGTGTATTCAATGTTTAACAGGTGAACATAGCGACGTTTTTTTTTTATCTACAAGCCAGTACCCATTAATAACAGAAAAGTGTAAATGCGCTGTTTGAGAAATATAGCCAATCAAATCTATTCATAACTGCACACATTAGAAAAGCAGCCAATATTCGTCATTATCGAAGTAAATGGCGGACATAACAGGTTAGAAGTTTTTTAGGCAACAGCAGACGATTTATTCCCGATATCACCTGTGTACACTTTACGTGTTTAACAGATATCCCGATAGCAGACGATTAAAAAAGTGTCTTGTGATTCACAGGTAAACTACGTGGTTTAAGGGTTATTTGTGCGATAACTGTTGCACCATATTTGTCGTCTACATGTGTTCATGTCAATGGGTTAATGTCATAGTTGAATAATCGCTATTAAATCACTGTTATTCGTTTTGTAATACACTACTATGGGACACATGTTATGTACAATTATTCACTTTTATTTCAGATTACCTGTGACACGACAGCAACGTATCGCAAGAGAGTATAATAGGTGCGTATACAGATATTTATCCCGTCAACACAGTGCGTATGTGCCTTGAAACACGGTGCCGTGACATTTTTTTGATATCCTGTCAATACTATTTTTGCATTTTACTGCCATTTGTAGGTGTTGACGGGATAAATAGAATAGTAGGTTAGTGCCGTGAATGGGAAAACATATCTGGCGCGGCACAGAAACGGGATGTGCTCGGTAGAGCCTCGCCCATCCGGTTTCCTGAGCCTTGCCAGATATTTTTGCCCATTCACGGCACTGACCTATTATTCTCTATTTAGTGGTTTAGTGTTAAATTAACTAGTGCATCGGTGTAGAGCCATGTTTTATAAATTCTAAAAACCAGGGGCAATTATATATATAGATTCCGGCACCTCGTGTTAATCTATGGCACCCGGTGTTTTTATAAACTTGAATGTATAAGGTTTCCAAAAAATCCGGGTGCCATTTTTTAAACCAAGTTGAAGGTCATTTCAAGGTCATTGAACTTTATGCTTGACGGAAGTCGAAAATTGCCAATATATGAGCCAATAGGTCATGGTCCTTAACTTGGAAATTGGTGTAAGTTGTTAAAAAACATTTCTGATGGATATATTAAAGACTTTACGTAAACTACACTACTATTCAGTATATAATTATCATATTTTCAAGATGGCCGCCAAAAATCGGGTATTTATGAGATTTGGCTTGACTTGCTACATATTTGTGTAATGCTAAGCGCCTTCACCTACATTCAAAGGTTAATTATTTCAACTGGAATAATATTGTTTACATTTGAATACAATAAGTATTCAGATATTAATGATAGCTAAATATAACTGGTATAATTTGGATGGGGAGGAAATCAACACTTCTCTCACTTTTCCTTGAGATTTCGTAACTACTAAAATGTGGACATATATTGAACCCTGATTTGAACGGCTAATAACATCATGCTTTGCATGACTTTTCATATTTGTATTTTGTATGTTTAATATCGCTATACACAAAGGGGATACATAGACGTCGCGTTTAAAACTGCAATCCATTTGCGAGTTACAGCTCTTGGATTGCAAAGTTAAGGTAGATTTAACGTACCACAGCAGACCGAAGAACATATGGCATACTAAACAGTGCTAGAACAAGGCAATGTCTTTATTTTTACATCTAATATAACAAGACAGAATCAAGAGACCCATGATAATCGCCGAACACGACTACCAGAAAAAATACAATGCAAGTGTGGTTTTATTACACCTGTACATTTATGTCAAGGACTGTGACAATATTGTACATTTACATGTACGTTTTGTCTTTATTTCAGTGCAGTCGTGATGGACGATTCACACTGTAGCTGATTTGGATGTCTGGGCAAAGAGACACGGGCTGTCATACGAAAATGACACTGGGCTTAATTTACGACGTATTCAGTTACTTGCCGACCAGAGTTTGCAGATTTCATCGGTTGAAAAAGCAAAACAATGTGATATATGCGAAAAACAATTCAAACATAGATCACATATGTTACGCCATACAAGAGCAATACACGGATAGACAATCGTCCTCAGATGTCAATCCTGTGACCATTAATTCAACAGGAAAGATAGTTTGGACCGCCGCATGAGAACACATAGGGAAAATACAACATCGACACTCGGGAAACGCAGGGCAGATGGGAATGAAGAAGCTGTACAAATAAAGAAGGCGAAGACCGAATGTACACCAGAACAAACATGTATTTGGTGTTTAAAAGCTAAAATACTGTTACCTGGAAAGAAGTTCTGTGTAACATGTAGTGACCAAGGACGAGAGCGTAATTGGTGTCATCATCCGCTGCCAGACAGGCTTTACGGTAGGCACTTAGATGTATGTGAACGGTGTTTACTGAGGCGAGAGACCTTCACGAGTAGACGACAGAAGGGAGGTGGAATATCAGCACTGAATGGAACGGCGAACACAGATACTTTGTTACCAAATTTAGGAGACTTATGGGACATACTTCAATATTTTAAACACAATGCCGACTCCATTTCAGACATCATTCAAGAGAAAATGACGACGATGAAAGGTCTGAAATGGTTCATCACGTTGTTTGTAAAGTTTGTCAAATACGATCAAAATAACGAACCCACATATGCGGAACCAACTTTCAGATCTATTACTTTGTATTGCACAAACTCGTCACAAATAGAAGAGCAGCTCGCTGAAGCATTTCAGAATGTACACAATTCATACCAAAATTTTGAATGGGACGGGAGTGGGTGGACGATTGATAGACTAATCAAACTCGAGGTTAGCACTGTAGAGTACATACCCTTAGAAGGGAGCAGTTATCTCCCTTTACCACCAAAGATACTAAACAATATTTCATGTGGTCGATATTAGCAGCTGTACATCCAATCGCTGGAACAGATCACACCGATCGTGTTAGTCATTACACACAGTATGAATCTGAATTAAACTGCGAGGATCTTGAGTTTCCCATGATTTGAAAATCGAAACGATATATCAGTGAATATATTCGGTCTGGAGAAAAATGACGTGTACCCACGACACATTTCCAGTGAAAGAAACATGTCAAGACACGTCAATCTGCTTTTAGTTTCCAAAGGCGAACAGAGACACTATTGCTTTATAAGAAACCTCAGTCGCTTGCTGGAGGACATGACCTCACATAATGGACAGACGTATTACTGTAATTACTGTTTACATGGTTTCTCTACAGAGGACTTGTTGAACGAGCATGTTCCATACTGCTCCCCGCATGGCCCTCAGAAACTTAACTTTCCCAAGTCGGAAGACAACAATGGGTATATTTTAATCAGGTGCGGAAACAACTTCCAGTCCCGTTTGTAGTCTATGCCGATTTTGAAAGTTTTGTGAAACCCATAGACACTTGTGACCCAGATCCGTGTAAATCATCTACGACGAAGTATCAAAAACATGAGCCGTCCTGATTTTCTTACATGATAACATGCACTAATGACGAATTATCAAAACCAGCACATGTGTACCGAGGACCGAATGTCATTGCTAACTTTTTCGAAAGTTTGTTAACCGAAGAACAGCAGATTTGTAAAATTCTGAGTGAAGTAAAACCTATGAAGCTTACACCTGACCAAAAACGTTCATTTCAAGAGGCCATGTATTGTCACATATGCCACATATGCAACTTTCAGTATCAGTTTCGGCAGGGGAAAGCGTCATATGACTCGAAATTTGTCATACCAGTAATCTTTCACAATTTGCGTGGTTACGACATGCATCGGTTAATGGAGTCCGCAGGAAAATACAAATCAAGACAAATATCATGCATTCCAAACAACATGGAAAAGTACATTTCGTTTTCACTGGGAAGTCTTCGCTTTATAGATTCCTTGCAGTTTCTGAATGCTTCATTGGACACGTTGGTAACAAATCTACGCCAGGAGGAGGTTGTTTCTAAATTTAGAAATCTTGCCAAACATTTTCCGAACAAAAATGAACTTGATCTAACCTTATGACTATATTACATCCCCTGTCAAGTTTGAGTAAACGTGCCTACCATCAAGAGACCAATATTACAACAAATTGACTGACACTGAGTTATCTTATGACGATTATGACCATGCACAGACAGTTTGGGAGACATTTGGCATGAACATTCTTGGTGAACTACATGATTTGTACGTCAAGACAGATGTTATATTGTTGTCTGAGGTGTTCCAGAACTTCCGCTCGCTTTGTTTGAAGTATTATAAGTTAGACCCAGCTCACTAATTGAAAAGGGGGTTCGCGGTGGTATATCAATGATTTCAAAGAAATTTGCGCAAGTGAACAATCCAGAAGCTTCC
This sequence comes from Conchocele bisecta, assembly GCA_029237695.1. Lineage (NCBI taxonomy): Eukaryota > Metazoa > Mollusca > Bivalvia > Lucinida > Thyasiridae > Conchocele > Conchocele bisecta. The sequence goes on from JAQRGA010001097.1 coordinate 7,447, forward strand.
AATTATGACGACACCAAACCTAATACATGGTTGACTTATCTGGACATGAACAATCTATACGGCACGGCAATGTGCGAACCCCTCCCCGTGGAAGACTTTTATTGGCTTGACGAAATAGAACAATTTGATGTTTCCAAAATATCAGATGAAGCTGGCACTGGTTACATTTTAGAAGTCGACATGGATTACCCCGCGAGTTTACACGTTGAACACAATGACTATCCATTAGCCCCAGAATCACTCGCGATCACCGAGGAAATGCTCTGAGATCATAGTATGAAGTTAAAGGAACTATTAGGCATCAAAGGGAAAGCTTCAACAAAGTTAGTACCCACATTAGAGTCCAAACGAATGTATGTCGTGCACTATCGAAATTTAAAATATTACTTGTCAAAAGGTATGGTACTTAGAAAAGTTCACAGAGCCATCGGTTTTACGCAGACTTCTTGGCTGAAACCCTACATCGATTTTAACACAGAAAAACGAAAGTTGGCTAAACATAACTTCGAAAAGGATCTGTTTAAATTAGCCAACACTGCTATTTTCGGGAAAACGATTGAGAACATGAGAAAACGGGTTAACGTTGAACTCGTCAACACCCCCAAAACGTCTTCAGAAAGTATGTGCAAAGCCCAACTTCCAATCTTTCAAGATTTTTAATGAAGATTTGGTAGCTGCGCATATGAAGAAAACAAACATTGTTTTGAACCGGTCCATTGTCGTCGGATTTTGCATTCTGGACATTTCAAAAGTCAACATGTATCAGTTCCACTATAACTTCATAAAGCCACACTATGGTGGAAAAGTACAAATGCTTTTCACTGACACAGACTCCCTATGTTATGAAATAGACAGATAACTGGAATGAGGACATGAGGGCACATCATGATACGTTTGACACGAGTAATTATGAAACGGACCATCCATTGTATAGCAATACAAACAGTAAAGTTCTGGGGAAAATGAAAGATGAATGCGGCGGACAAATAGTCGAGCAATTCGTTGGGCTACGACCCAAAATGTACAGTCTGCTATATAGTCACAAGGAGACTGTAAGTGATGACTACGGGATTGAACACATGGAAAATAAACAATGTACAATTAAGAGAGCTAAGTGAGTGAAGAAATGTGTTATCAATAAGCAGCTGAAGCATGATATGTATATTGATTGTTTGGAAAAATGCTCATTACGTCACTCTATGCATTTGATTCGCAGCTTTGATCACCAGCTGTATAGTATTACTGTCCAGAAAACAGGTATTTCGCCGTATGACGACAAACGTTACATTACTGGTATAGAGAGCTTTGAGTACGGACATTATACAATTTCTAAATGATGAACCATTTCTTCATTTCGCTTTCAAAACACACATTGAACTATGTATATATTTTGATGTATGTACGTATATATATTTGTTTGAACTGTATTATTGATGTATCATATAATAATACAATTAATGTATCTGAATATACACGTTTTTGTCATTATTTACCTTTCCATTATAATGTCCATTATTTATACATGGACATGTTCCATACATTATATAATACTATTTGACAACAACTTTCCACTGCAATTCAAGAAAAACAGAAGACATTCTTTGTGTTTCAATATATTTATTGGCCCCGTACAAATGGTCGAGTATGGGTCGGGGCTCCATCACATACTGACCTTACACACACACATATAATGCAAATATGTCCATTATTATAATCCTACTAATCTTAACCTTACACACGCACACACATGTATATACAATAATTTTAGTATTAGAAACACACATACGTGCGCACACACACATACGCACATTGATCTTATAACACCATGTATAAAACAGAAGGTTCAGTATTAAAAGCACGCACATATCGACCTTCCAACTACATGTATAATTTAAATGTCTAGTATTAGAGTAATCCCGTATTTTCTTTCTATACAAAATGTTCGGTATTAGAGCGCTAAACATATTGACCGTACAACCACATGACTGATACGCATGTCCATTATTAGTCATCCATAAATTGAGCACACACTCACAAAATGTTCAATATTAAGACTAATCCTCATATTTCGCAATCACATGTAGAAAACAAAAATCAGTTAGTATTAGAGTCATTCAGTATCTTCATCCTCTGTGTATTCTTCGTCATCATCAGTGCCTTCTTCTTCATCCATGCTTTCTTCCTCTTGGCTTTTGCCATTTTAAATGTATTCTTCAAACTGATGTTTATATTTCCTCAATGTCATTCGAATAGCCTTTTCACGGTCAATGTCAATGTTCATATACTGTTCTATAGTATACATAATTTGACTGTGTAAATATCCATTCTCCACTGCAAAATGTATTGAATCATCTCTGCGTATATGTTCATGAAGTCGCGCATATCTTCATCACGTAGCCGTTTGTCCGCCTTCTCTTCAGCTTCAGCATTCGATAGTCCTTCATTTTTATACTTTTTTACTTTATTCTGCCACTCTTCCTCGTTATTTTCCTTCGCCATTGTTGCTAAGGTCATAAATACTTCATGTTATTCATCATTGTTCTCAAAATCACTTTCTTCATATTCATATTTCATTCCTTTATTTGGTATGTAATCTTCATCTGGTAGCTTTCTCTTGAGATATAACTGTTCTGGACACCAGTTCTTCACATGTTTTTGAAGATCGTGAACGTTTTTAAACAGCACCCCGCAATCATCACAAGACGACATTTTGGATCCGCAGCTGTGGTCTTCTGATTTAGTGTCGGCGTCATCTGTCGTATCAGTTATCGATTCGTGAAGCTTGTTCTTTAACGGTGCTACCCACGTATAACGCGAAAATACGTCGATTGCCACAAACAAATAACGGGTTCCATCGTTGTCTTTAGATATATTGGAAACGTCAGCTAAATAAACATCCCACAGGGCATCGAGTCCTTGAGATATCACTCTTCTTCTTTTGAACTTGTGGCGTAGTGGGCGCTGTAGACTGTAGGCGTCGACATTCTGTAACAACCTTCGTATGGCTTCTACGCTGACACGGTATT
>JAQRGA010001099.1:0-14146 GCA_029237695.1 Conchocele bisecta
GTAATTTCACCTTCACCGTGTGCCGAAAGCCGCATGGGTGGGCTATATAATGTTTGTTTATTGGAGTTTAACGGCCTATCAACAGCTATGGTCATGTAAGGCCGGGCAAACGGGTTTGATCCCTTCTAACATGCTGCATTGGGGGGGGGGGTATAAATCCCAAAATCAGAACGGAATATTTATATAGAGAAAACATATATTCAGCTCTGATATAAGAATAATCTAACCTGGAGCCAGGTCCATGCCACACCAAAGTCACTTGGCCCCTTCCCCTAAAATAGGATTACTAATAATCGTAATATAGGGATATAACCAGATTCAACTGTCGCATACAAAATGCCAAATACGTATGTGAGGGTCAAACCAGGTCTCCAGTCGGAATTCCGGTAAGGATGAACCGCGATCGTTAAATTACCCATCACATGCACCCACCAGGGCTATAGAAAGAAATTATTGATCTTATGACTTCATAAAGAAGTATATATATGAAGTTTCAAGTCAACCCGACTTGCGGTTGCAGAGACATTGTGTACTTAAACACTTTGACATGTTTGACGCAAATATTTCAAAACTTTAAGTAATTTGACCTTGACCTTGTGCAGGAAAGATAATCTTACGGATGGACGAAAATACAAAAACTATATAACCCTCGACATACTTTGTATGCCTGGGTATGAATCATGACTGAAGGCATTGTGTTACAGATGATGCCTCAATATGTTGTATCTCAAATCATGCACTGCAAATGACCAATTGCACACATTTCATTCGAAGTCAAATTTTTTTGTAAACATGTAATTTGTTACAAGTTTGACCATTGGGCATTGATTTAAATTATAATCATGATAATCATCATAATAGCACAAAAATACATCGCTAATTCGTAAATTTCCGTTTAACTTCGAAAGTCTAGAAAGCATGCATTCGGTCTATTCTGGATGTTTCTAGTAACATCCTTATTTGCGAAGATAACCGAAACCATATGAAACCAACCAAATACGGACTTTATAGACTGTGGACGTTAAATGTACATGTCCACTCAGTAGGCACAACATGTTCTTTATATCGGCGACATCATCTGAGACATTTTCTGGCAAAATAAACATTCCTTCACCATTAACCCACGTATTGATTGGCACTATTATACATTTTATATCAGACGTAACTTTCTACACTGATAGCAGGGGCGATTCCTTAACATGTTAACAGACATTACTATTTGTACTCTGTATTTATTTTCTGATGTGCAATTATCATACATTATAATCTGTCGAAAATATTATTTTTTCAGGTGACGCATTTAATTAGTATAAATAATTAAAAAATACCTTGCCTCATTACCATATGAAAATAGCTTGATACCAACGCGCGTCACTATCAGTAAAATAATTATTACTAAATGATTATAATATGTATAGCGGGAACTCGTAATGTTTAGAACTGGTGGAATAGTGACACAATTATACACTTATTTAATTTATATAAAGACCATTTTGTGCCTACTGAGTAAGATTAAATGCAATACCTTAAATGCTAATCACTCTAGATTGGCGGTAGGATTTTTAAGTTTGCTCAAATATGTGTCTGTGACTGGACAAATGGGGCTTATGGGTTTTGCGACCAGTTTAGATACACGTCAGTATGTGCACTGTTCACCATTGCATCAATGAAACCTCCATCATGCTTCTAACAAGCAACATCATTATCAGGCTACAGGAGTGTACTATTTGATCAGGAGCTACACTGGTCACAAATCCCATAAACCGCATTATCCATTCTCCAGTCACAGCCACCGGTTAAAGTAACGGACCAAGACCTATAAATACATTAAATATACATAAAAGTATAAATAATTCAATGAAAATATGCTAAAAAAATATGTACTCCCTTATATAACACATGGAGTAAATGCATTTTGCTTAGCTTATTTTTTCTCACTTATTGATGCTTTTATGTATATTTAATGTATTTATAGGCCGCGGTCCGTTACTTCAACTTGTGGTCACAGCCACATATGTGCAAAAGCATATTAAATATATTTCTGAGCATTTCAATATCTAGTCCTTCGAGTGTCACATAATCAGAAATGTACAGATGTAATTCTGTACACCACAAGAATGAGTCACCGATTCCGAAAAAAATGACAAATCTTAAAGAGCATGGGTCAGATTTGTGTAAATAAGATTCATTCTCAATTTCATCAACACAAGGAGTAACATGTCTTTTTGACACATCCTTTCAACAGGTTGATTAGAGCAGAAATCAGAGTTAAGAACCACACAAACACTGGCATGAATGGTACTCCGGTTAAATGGTTGATGATAGGGAAATTGGGGTTCTGCACCACCCCCACCCGCACTATATGTGGTATAGTAAAACCTGCATTTCAACCGGTACACATTGTGGGTCGATATAATTGTACAACTGCAGTTCAACCAGTACACAATTCGCGGCGATAAGTTATGCAATGCGTGGCAATCAAACCTTCACGATGTAGAAGGAAACGTGTTTTTACATAAAAGCGCTTTTTGAGAGAAGCAGCCAATCCAATCTTATCACTAAATCATTCTTTAAAAAATCACCCAATCAAATGGTATATATATGCGTTCATAACTGTGCACTTTCTCCAATATTCATTTTGGGGTTTGGGGAATCCGATTATAATGTTATATAGAAAAATTGAGGTCATTGTCATATCTTAAGGTCATGATAAAGGTCATTTTGAGTCAAATTCGTCATATTTAGTAAGTGTTAATCAATATGTACGAACAGTATATCATTGTGTCGGTTTCCGGGGTTGAGAAACACGAATCTGACCTAATTTGACGATTGGATGCAATATTAGATACCAGGGTCACGGCAGAGGTCGCCCGAACCTGAGGTCAGCCAGAGGTCAATTGTATGAAAAATGTCAAAAGAGCTGGGATCACAAATAATATCGCTTTTTGTGGGTTTGTGGCATCGGATAATCATATTCTGATTTACTTTTGACTATTTGAGGTCATGGTTATTAATACTTCTTAATTCACTACCTATACGTTCTTGCGTCCTTACTACTGCATCACCTTATCAACATTCTCGTTATTTACGCGCAGCCCCCCCCCCCCTCCCCGTTTCCCATTTTCAGAGGAACGTGCATCGGCGCTGTTGCACTTGCACCTTCCTGTGCATGACTTGACGCAGCCGCAGTGTAAGGGAATGGCACATGCTACTGAAGCATCGCTGAGATTAGTCCATGGGGGCTGCCATGTACTGGTGCCATCTTTGTGCCAACCCCACTCACTGAAGTCAGGGATTTCCTGTTGGACCGAAATCGCCTGACTCCAGTAGAAACTCGCTTGTAGAAGTGCTCGCTTCACATGCTGACAGTACGGCTTGTGTAGGCGGAATATTTTCCAGTGATCTACTTCCTGTGGTGAAGAGGCGATACCTGGCCTCGTTTACACCGGCTGCACCACACCATTTGCTGCACATTAGTACGACGAAGCGTTCGATACGCTGCATGTGCAATGACTCGATACTGAACATGTTAGGGTCGTGCGTTAGAGCCACTAATGCGTTGGTGAGTTCAGGTATGCTTGATCAGGCTGTACAAGCAGACTTCTTGCCAAATCCAAGAAACTGTGATGCAGTGTCGCATCTGGTCAGACTGTGGAAGAGGGGCAATGCCAAGAACTTTGACGGACCGAGATGAAATGGACTGGAATGTCACGCTAATGTCTTGCGCTACCGAAACCCACCAGGAGCTCTGACATACAAAGTGTCTCGAAAAAGTTGACTGCCAAAACCACGACATCACTGTCCACTGTACAAAAATATGCTGCTGTATGGCCCTGCTCTGAGGCATGTGCTAAATGCAGGAGGATCCTAGTGTACGCCTCGGAATGGTTGCACGGCTGAAGTGATGCAAGGTCAACAGGTCTGTTGGCGAGCACGGTCTCGAAGTAAGTACTTAGGAGCAGCTTTCCGCCCATGTCAGTCTTGGAGATCCGAGTGCTGATGAATGAGAACATCTCCTTTTTGTTCTCCTCGTTTTGTAGGAAGCCACTGTTTGATTCACGCTTTGGTATCTGAGTGCTTCCATCGCCAACTCTTGTCCGTGGGCCATTCCCAGAGTTGTACCCAGACCAAGTGATTACGTCCCCCTCTGAAAGCTCACCTTCCTCGAGCAACCTGGTGACGTGCTCCATCCACGCCTCGTCCTTAACAATGGCACCTCGCACATCATGGGGTGGTATGGCTTCGCCAAGTCTGGGTGCAAATACATCAGTTTTAGAGAGCTCGACTGGTGTCTGGATCACGTAAGAATCTGGAAGCTTCGCAATGTACGTATTGGAGGGGTCAATCGTGATCGGTGGCCTCTTTATTCCGTGGTTCTCGTACGAAAGATATTTCGTCACGCTCAATACACATCCATGGAACTCATCCAGTGAGAAGTTGCCTTAAGCCTTTCTATCTGTATTATCGACATTGTGTGTGGTGAAGACCTTGAGACGACTATTGGTGGGTATTACAACGCCATCATAAGCATGGCGAGCACACACCCACCGCGCAAGGCATCGCTTTTCTTCCATGACACGACTGTACGATACCGACATACCCTGTTCATTGTCAATCTCAATCTGTGTTTTACTCCGTCCGTGACCGTGTAGCTTGCGGCTGTGATACAGGGGAAACGGGGTTTCTCTTTCCTTGTTGTGTCGTACTGCATCCGTTACTGCATGGTGCGCTCCCTTACTGGTATTGTAGATGAGCAGTTGTGAGATATTGCATACGATTTTCTCCCTGGCATCGCCACCGCTCTGTTCACGCCCATGAAGGGCTGATGGGCCCCGGAGCACTACGTTAAAGAAACTCCGCATCTCCTCGTTGATTGTGTCCGTGAGGCATTTGAGGGAGAATGAGCCGCCGAAAGGGTCCTGGCTCTGTAGGCAAAACTTGTGTATCATCACGGCAGCCCGCATGAACGTAAGCGCGTCCACTTGAACAATCTCAGACACATATGTCTTTGCCAGCTCATCGGCCACCTTCAATGTGCGAGATATGTAAATATCCTTCCTGTCTTCATTGCCCTTGGAAAACTCTACCCATTCCGGCGGGGCATCGAACAGATGGTCTTTGAATCGAGATGAGTGTGGCTCTTTTTTTATCTCTGCATGTGCGACCTTGCTCACTCATAAGCTTTTGATACATCTGGCGAAGCTCTGAAAGCTTAAATATAGTGGTGTCCAAATGTTCGATTAGAGCAATAATTTTAGCACATGAAGGGGTCAAAAGGTGGAGGTGATGGTCTAGCCGAGTCCCGTCGCTCGAAAGCGCGAGCGAAGTCACGCAAACGTACATAACACTAATGGTGGTAACATACATCAGCCGCATGCGCATCAGACGTGGCAACCAGTCTGCCAAGTCTTCGCCCAACTCTTCAAGTTGGCATCTACGGCATCGGTTAATACTTTGTGACGGTTGATTTGGTCCTCACCCTCACAAATTACACAATGATTGCTACTGGCCGGAGGGTGAAATTCTCCAGATGATCTGAGTTGTTTGAGACTAGATCTATTGTGCGGGCCGGTGTCTTTGTCAATAACCTCTCTTGCCCATTTAACACAAGAACTACCACAATACCTCCTGTAAGTTTTGTGATACTGAGCATTGTGTGAGTTAAGTGTTGCTGCAATACATAGACTATCATTCAACTGACTAATGCTGACGTTAATGCCAGAAGGAAGAGTATTGGGGTTAATAGCATTGAAGTCGTCGAGATCTCTCTCAAGTGATACAAGTCCCTCCTCCTTGGGAGTTTGCAAGGCTTCTTGAGCTTCGACAAAGACAACAAAGTCCCCAATTCATAATGTTGACGATCCGCGATATGCATACATCAATTTGCAAGCGAATTGTATGCTGTTGCTAATATTGATTAACTAACTTCACTACTCAGTATCTGAATAAAAACGGTAGCGTTGTTCACGCAGTTTCGTCCTCTCAGAATTACGCGCGGTTTTATTTGGGATGTTAAGGATTCAAGCGATTATTGATTGATTGAAATGTGATTTACGTCTGTTCAACAAACGATGTATGTGAAGAAGATCTCAAACCAGTGCGAAATAAAACTAATATTAACAATTGGAAATGGTCATTTAAATGTTTGGGAATTTCTTATGTGAAACTCCTAAAGCTCAAAAATAATTTGACCTTGAAGATGACATTGAGTGGCGAATTTGACCACATATCGTCCAAATAAGACCAGAATCAGAATCTACGACCCCGAATACCCATATTTTGTGGTATTACTCATGGTTCTAGCCCTTTTGGTTTTTACCTGTGATTGATTTTTAATCCGAGTGGCGGCCATATTGGATTTCGCAAATATGGCGGCCCCAACTGGCAACCGCCTTGGCGCCCAGCAAACATCGAAACAGTAGGGTATGGGCGACGTCTGCGCCAAAATTGATGCTTTTGAAAGAATGTGAACCAACCCTCCCATGTAATGCCCTAACATCCCAAACTAGGTCTAGAGCGATGTTTTATAAATTCTAAAAACCAATTGAGAAAGTTTATCTATATGCATTTACGTTTACCTGTATTTTATTAAATACCACTTGTAGCACGAGCAGACATCTACATTGTTAATGACATAGGTAGGCAGACAGGTAAATGTTCATAATTCACTTGTGTGTGTTTAATCAAACTCGCTATACACAAAGGGAATACATAGACGTTGCGCTTAAAACGGCAATCAATTTGCGAGTTATAGCTCTTGGGTCGTAGAACAAGGCAATGGTTTTATTTCTGCATCTAATATAATAAGCCAAAGTCAAGGGATCCATGATAATCGCCGAACACGACTACCAGAAAAAATACATTGCAAGTTCGGTTTTATTGCACCTGTTCATTTATGTCAAGGACTGCGACAATATTGTACATTTACATGTACGTTTTGTCTTTATTTCAGTGTAGTCGTGATGGACGACATTCACACTGTAGCTGATATGGATGTCTGGGCAAAGAGACACGGGCTGTCATACGAAAATGACACTGTGCTTAATTTAGGACGTATTCAGTTACTTGCCGACCAGATACGCAGATTTCATCGGTTGAAAAAGCAAAACAATGTGATATGTGCGGAAAACAATTCAAACATAGATCACATATGTTACGCCATACACGAGCAATACACGGAGAGACAATCGTCCTCAGATGCCAATGATGTGACCAACAATTCAACAGGAAATATATTTTGGACCGCCACATGAGAACACATAGGGAAAATACAACATCGACACTCGGGATACGCCGGGCAGATGGGAATGAAGAAGCTGTACAAATAAAGAAGGCGAAGACCGAATGTACACCAGAACAAATATGTATTTAGTGCTTAAAAGCTAAAATACTGTTACCTGGAAAGAAGTTTAACATGTAGTGACCAAGGATGAGAGTGTAATTAGTGTCATCGTCCGCTGCCAGAGGGGTTTTACGGTAGGCGGACATATATATGTGAACGGTGTTTACTGAGGCGAGAGACCTTCACGAGTAGACGACAGAAGGGAGGTGGAATATCAGCACTGAATGGAACGGCGAACACAGAGACTTTGTTATCAAATTCAGGAGACTTGTGAGACATACTTCAATTTTTTAAACACAATGCCGACTCAATTTCAGACATCATTGAAGAGAAAATGACGACGATGAAAGGTATGAAATGGTTCATCACGTTGTTCGTACAGTTCGTCAAATACGACCAAAATAACGAACCCACATATGCGGAACCAACTTTTAGATCAATTACTTTGTCTTGCACAAACGCGTCACAAATAGAAGAGCAGCTCGCTGAAGCATTTCAGAATGTCCACAATTCGTACCAATATTTCGAACGGGACTGGAGAATAATCAAACTCGAAGTTATAAACTGTAGAGTACATACCCTTCGAAGGGAGATGTTATGTCCCTTTACCTCAAACAAATACAGAAGAAAAAGGCTGTGTCAAACATACAAAACCGCGATCAAAAATGTTTCATGTGGTCGATATTAGCATCTGTACATCCAGTCGCTAGAACAGATCACCCCGATCGTGTTAGTCATTACACACAGTATGAATCTGAATAGAAATGTGTGGATCTTACATTTCCCGTGGCTCTGTCAGAAATACCAGCCTTTGAAAAACGAAACGCTATCTTGGTGAATATATTTGGTCTATAGAAGGATGACATAATTATATCCCTTACAAATTACGAATCACAGAGATATGCCAAGGCATGTCAATCTGCTACTGTTTTCTAAACGGGAACAAAGGCATTATTGTCTTATCAGAAATTTCAGTCGGTTACTGGGGGACAGGACTTCACTTAAATGTCAAACATATTACTGTAATTACTGTCTCCATGGTTTCTCTACAGAGGACTTGTTGAACGAGCATGTTCCATACTGCTCACCGCACGGCATTCAGCAACTTAGCTTTCCCAAGACGGAAGACAAACAATGGGTATATGTTAATCAGGTGCCGAAACAACTTCCGGTTCCATTTGTTGTCTATGCCGATCTTGAAAGTTTTGTGAAGCCCATAGACACTTGTGACCCAGATCTGAGTAAATCATCAACGACTAAGTATCAAAAACACGAGTCGTCCGGATTTTCTTACATGATAACATGTACCAATGACGAATTCTCAAAACCAGCACATGTATACCGGGGCCCGAGTGTAATTGATAACTTTTTCGAACGTTTGAACAGCAGATTTGTAAAATTCTGAGTGAAGTAAAACCTATGAAGCTTACACCTGACCAAGAATGTTCATTTCAAGAGGCCATGCATTGTCACATTTGCGATGATGAATTAGGAGCAGATAGGATGAGAGACGACCTTTTAAGTGGAAAATACAGAGGGGCGGCTCATAATAACTGCAACTTTCAGTATCAGTTTCGGCAGGGGAAAACGTCATATGACTCAAAATTGTTCATACCAGTAATCTTTCACAATTTTCGTGGTTACGACATGCATCTGTTAATGGAGTCAGCAGGAAAATACAAATCAAGACCAATATCATACATTCCAAACAACATGGAAAAGTACATTTCCTTTTCATTGGGAAGTCTTCGCTTTATAGATTCCTTGCAGTTTCTAAATGTTTCATTGGAGACGTTGGTAACACATTTACGCCAAGAGAATGATGTTTCTAAGTTTGGGAAATCTTGTCAAACATTTTCCGAACAAAAATGAATTCGATCTCCTGCTACGCAAGGGCGTCTATCCATATGACTACATTACCTCTCCTAACAAGTTTGAGGAAACATGCTTACCACCAAGAGACCAATATTATAAGAAATTGAAACCCAATAACTGGTTGACATATCTAGACATGAATAATCTTTACGGCACAGCAATGTGCAAACCCCTCCCCCAGGAAGACTTTTATAGGCTTGACGAAACAGAAATTGAACAGTTGGACGTTTCCAAAATATCAGATGAAGTGAGCACTGGATACATTTTAGAAGTCGACCTGGATTACCCCGCGAGTTTACACGATAAACACAATGACTATCCATTATGTCCAGATTCACTCGCAATCACAGAGGAAATGCTCTCAGACCATAGTAATTATAACTGTTAAGAATCAAAGGAAAAGCTTCGACAAAGTTGGTGCCCACATTATAATCCAAACGAAATTATGTCGTACACTATCGGAATTTAAAATATTACTTGTCAAAAGGTCTGGTACACAGAAAAGTTCACAGAGCGATCGGTTTTACGCAGTCTTGTTGAAACCCTACATCGATTTCAGCACAGAAAAAAACGAAAAACGAAAGTTGGCTAAAAATATCTTCGAGAAGGACCTGTTTAAATTAGCCAACAATGCCATATTTGGGAAAACTATTGAGAACATTAGAAAAGGGTTAATTCGTTGAACTCGTCAACACACAAACGTCTCCAGAAAGTATGTGCAAAACCAAACTTCCAATCTTTCAATATTTTTAATGAAGATTTGGTAGCTGCGCATATGAAGAAAACAAACATCGTTTTGAACAGTCCCATTGTCGTCGGATTTTGCATTCTGGATATTTCAAAAGCGTTCATGTATCAGTTCTACTGTGACTTCATAAAGCCACAATATGGTGAACAAGCACAACTGCTATTTACTGACACAGACTCCCTATGTTATGAAATAGAAACAGATAACTGGCATCAGGATATGAGGACATATCGGGACACGTTTGATACAAGTAATTATGAAAAGGACCATAACTTATATAGCAATACAAACAGCAAAGTTATGGGGAACATGAAAGATGAATGCTGCGGTCAAATCATCGAGCAATGTGTTGGTCTAACACCCAAAATGTACAGCCTGCTATATAGTCACACGGAGACTGTAAGTGATGAATAGGGGATTGAGCACATGGAAAGGAAACAATGTACAATTAAGAGAGCTAAGGGAGTGAAGATATGTGTTGTGAATAAGCAGCTGAAGCATGATATGTCTATTGATTGTTTGGAAAAACAATGCTCATTACGTCACTCCATGAATTTAATTCGCAGCTTCGACCACCAGCTGTACAGTATTACAGTTCAGAAAACAAGTATTTCAGCGTATGACGATAAACATTACTTTACTGGTGAAGAGAGCTTTGTGTATGGGCATTACGAAATTCCTAAGTGATAACCACTTCATATCTTCATTTCGCTTTCAAAACACATATATAACTATGTATATATGTTTATGTATGCACATGCACGAATATATATTTGTTAGAACTGTATTATTCATGTGTCATATAATAATACAAATCAGATATCTGAATGTACACGTGTTTGTCATTATTTGCCTTTCCATGATTATAAATTCATAGCAATCTTATCCATGCAGTAAATGTTTCATTGAGTTCATAACGAGTCCATACGGGTGACTGTATAATTACATGTAGTGTTCACAAGATTCTAAACTGGTCTCCAGATATACATGGAAATGTTCAATACACTATATAATACTATTTGATAACAACTTTCAACTGGAATTCAAGAAAAAACATCAGTCATTCTTTGTGTTTCAATATATTTATTGGCCCCGTACAAATAGTCGAGTATGGGTCGGAGCGCCATTCACATACTGACCTTACAAACGCACATATAATGCAAATATGTTAACCTTACACACACATGTATATACAATATGTTTAGTATTAGAAATACACACACACATGCGCACACACACATACGCACATTGATCCTAAACAACATGTATAATACAGAAAGGTTTAGTATTAAAAGCACATCTCGACCTTGCAACAACATAATAATGGACCGCGCTCTGTGAAAACCGGCCTTAATGACAACGTCATGAAAGCCTGAAAATGACGTCGCAAAGTTACGCTTGAAACCAACGTCATGTCGGATTTTGACACTTGAAATAGTTGCGTCATTGCAATAAGTTGACGTTGTCCTATATATAACCGTACTGTACGTTTTACTATTTGTGGCTCACAAACATTGTAATGCTGGATACGCGTAGCAGAATTTTACAGTTTTTTCCATAGTGGTTCAGACAGCTGTCTGTTTTTTCGGTTTCCTTCAAGCTAACACGTAGTGATTTTGTCGAAATTGTTTTCATATATGGACGAAATTTGAAACTAAATAACCATACAAATAGAACTGGGCACAGGGCTTAATTCGTTTAATTTACTGTTTCGCCTGTCGAATGTTTCAAAAGTCAACATAAAAATACGATTACACAGATGTATTATTATGGTAGTGCCAACATATACGCCGTTCCTGGCATATCGCATCATGGTGACACTGGGCCAAACATGTTTTAGTATTTAGTGTGTTGGTATTGTGTCACACGCATATTTACTGCGACACAATAATCATGGTTATATCAGATTATTGTAATACATAATTGTAGCCACCAAGGACGTAGCCTACTAATTTCCATCTGTATCTTCTACCACTTACGTGTTCGGTGTCACGTAATATTTAGCGACATTCAAAAATATCGCATATATCAGCCGTATGATTGCCGTTTGATAACAATGCAAATATTCTTTAAAATAACCACTTATAAATATGGTTATATGAATGTATAGTAATTTTACTAGTATATTTGCAATCATTGCAGACACTGATCAGACTGCACAAATCTCCAACATTTACGCATTTAAAGGTACATGCCCACGCAACAGGTTACACTGTACTACTACTTTTCTTTTTCTGGCATGCCTTATATGAGCCATTTGTCTACCCACTAACGAGTTATTTTTAATTACGGCGCGTGTTAATTGGTGTTAAATCGGATTGTATATGCCGCGACCAGAAAGGGTATTTTCCGACCTCGTGCTATTTTTACCAACACGCGTCACGTGACACGGTTAATCATATCACATATTTGACATGCGCAGTGAAGTATCGGAAGTTGAGAAGAAAAATCTCTGTTCGAGTCCAAATCTAAATCTCTACGTAACTCTTTCCATTTGGTGATCGGATCGCCAATATTAACCACTCTCTCTCATGTACTGCCTGTCCCTCAGACATTTCGCCTTTTTTTGTTGGCCGACGCCGTTTCATACAGTTTCCGTCCTGGACGTTTCGACATGTTGATATTCTTGTTTACACATTGGGAAGCCTACTAGCGCACGTAGTATACTGCGCATGCGCACCGCAAGCCGTGATGTGAAAGTCGTCGTCCCCGCTTATTATCAAAATAGACTGTTACCGCCGCGATTATATTTGTATAGCGGGCACTCATAATTATTAGAACTGGTGCAATAGTGACATAATTATACACTTATTTAATTCCTATAAAGAACATTTTGTGCCCCTACTGCGTGGGTATTGTACCTTTAAGAAGTCCGACTTTGCCAGATTGCCAGATTTGCCGACTTTGCTTTCTTGCATTGTACTTCATTGTACTAAATAATGCACGTCTGCGTGCTTTGTTTGTTACCAAAGGGCGGTTCTAGTCGGAGGAGTGTAAATAATATAATACAAAAGCACATGCACACCTTAAACGCGTCTACATTCAAATGAGCCGCTTCGAACAATAGTCGCAGGGTGTGGAGCGTCATTTCAGCAAAATCAGTGTTGTGATCGGGACAAATTTAGTGTGTAAATCACTGACTGTGTTATAGTGTGCAGTTATGCAAACTACATGTACGTACGCCACTGTGCTTTTCAGAGGCGGATCCATGATTTTAGGTTAGGGTGGGGGGGGGGCGGGACTTCTTAATTGAAATAGTTTACTATACTTTCGAACTAGCACCGTTTGTTCGTCGACCAAGCGGAGCTGGGGAGACTGCTAGGTGGGTCCGGCGGTATGCCCTCCGGAATATGTTTGATATTTACATCCCATTTTGCTGCGTTATGGTGCATTTTAGAGCAAAACTATCTTTACTCGCCAAATTTTAGGGGTGGGGAGGGGGTGGGGCGCCGGGGTTTCCCATACGTGAATTCGCCCTTGTTTTTAGCATGGCTGTTTCATTTTTTACAAATGCGCTGAATGTACTTTTTCTGAAACACAACAAAACTAAATTGCACATTTCATTTCCAAATTAATTATTCCCGACGAGTGAATATACTGCCGGTATTTTTATCGGGACATGTAACAATTATACAACCATGTATGTTACATCACCACATTTTCCCGGCAGTGGCGGTGGTGCCAGTCGAGGGAGTGTGGGTCAGCGCAGCATTTTCCCATAGACATGCTACCTGCTAGTACGGGGTACATGCACATTAGCCCGTCCGCCAGTCATATTGGCTACACAGTCCCGCTTTCTGAGATGTAAATTTAATTCCCAGAGTCGGGGAATGAACAGTCGATTTTTAGTTTGTTTAAAAATGCCCGGGGGTGTCCGACTACCCTCTAGACCCCATCGGGCGCTAAAGTCATTGATATGTGCAGCCATAGGCCTATCCAAATTCTGGTTATTCATTTCTACAGAAATAAAAGACATTTGTTTCAATCACCAATACGATGTGCATATAATTTACAATTTCCAACACCAGGAATGCCGTTTAGTTTTTTGGCCTTTGGTGACGTATTGCCTAAATCAATAAATGACGTCACAATTAACTATAAATGACGCCAATTCTTAAATAATTACATCGTATCTTTCTGACGACACACGTATATGAATCTAGTATGGCGATGGTGGCAAA